>JAVJIF010003862.1:0-104673 GCA_038442645.1 Agave tequilana
CACTTTAAATATTAAGAAATTTGGTTAAAGCATTATATATAGAAGTAGTCACCCCCATAATTTTATGTCGACAAATTAAACTTAATTTATAGACCCACTCCCCTTTTCAATGTTTTATTTAATTATTTGATTTTTCTTTGGGGTGACTAAAAATGTTTAACATGAAGGCTTATGTGCATGTATTTGGGCAAATTATGACTTAGGTAATGGTAAAAGAAAATGTTAACCTAATCCATCATATCCCCTTAATCACCAAGCTTATCCTAATAACTTTTTAGTGGTAAGTATGTATTAGGGGGAAGATTAAAGGGGCTAATATTATTTAATCATCATGCTTATCCTAATAACTTTTTAGAGGTAAGTGTGTTTTAAAGGGGGGATTATATGGGCTAATGATCCTTGGAAGTAGGGTTTCCATGTGGCACCTTGAGAGAGTCCTTGGCCATGTGGCATCATGAAGATGCACCACCTAGTTCTTGCAATTCCAAGAAGTTGACCAAGCTTGCCTCTTCATCTTCCTCACTCAAAATTCTGCAGAAATTTCTCCCATTTCCTGAAAAATTTTCCTTGCTTTTGTGAAGAAATTTAAGCCTAAAATTCCCCCATTTCACCTCATCCATAGAAATCTAAGAGTTGAAACTAAGGTACCTCTCTAGCCCAAATCTCTACTCCTAATAGCTCTGAAGCAAAATCCACGGGAGGGAAGACAGGGGCACAGGCTCACAGCAAGCAGAGCCGCGACTGCACGCGGGACTCTGCTACTTTGCCGCGGAACCGCGGCAAGATAGGGGATTCCGCGGCAATTCCAAGGAGGGGAGGCTGATTTTGGAGGAGGAGGTTCCTGACAAGTCGTGGAGAAGTTCTAGCACCCTCAATCAGCATTCCCTTGTCGCCCAATTCTCTGTTCAGAGCTTGGTAACATTGTGAGTAAATCTAACTCTTAGGGTTATAATCCTTTATCCAAAGTTGAAAAACAATAACTAGAAATTTTGTAGATGACTCTCAAGGGTAAAAAATTTCTGTTCTTGGGTAGTGGTTACTGTTTTTGTGACATCTTTATACTAGATGGAAATCTAAGGAGTATTATCTAGTCACTATGTCCATATATCATGTTGTGATAATTTGAATATGTAATATACATGTTTAGCTCACTATGTAAACTTAAATGAGGGGACTTAGCATATCTAATCGCTGTTTTGATAATTATTCTTATGTTAAAAGAGATTCAATGGGTATTGCATAGTGATGGTGATTCTATATTAAATAGATGTGAAATACATGTGTAGGAGATATGTTCTAACGTAATAGTAAGCCCAAGTGAACCAAATTGATACCTTAATTCGCTTTTTTCCTAGTCAATATCATGATGGTCAAATTATTATGGATATAGCCTAATCTTGGTCCTTCATAATAGAAAATAGGGTGGTGCATTATGTAAAGTCGAGGACTTGCACGAGTAGCACTCCACAATAGTCGACCAATTAACTTGATTCATATGTTTCTTGTTCACTAAAGTGCTCGGGGAAAATACCCTCTCTACAATACAATATTGTGTTAAGTATTGGCAATTTATGGGATAATGCATATGTTCATGTGGGATGAATGTGGCGTGATTATGATGTTCTTATGATATGGGGTAAATCCCAAACACATGTCTCCTTTCTTTCATTGTTGCATACCATTTCGGACATGACACGTAAATTGATTTCAATTGCTTGTTGTGCATATTGTATATTACCACTGCATGATGTATTTTGTGTTAAGGAGGAAGGGGCCGTGCGGGAGCCGGTAGGAGGGGGAAGACGGGGATTTGATATCTATATATATATACATAAGGAGGAAGGGGCCGTGCGGGAGCCGGTAGGAGGGGGGAAGACGGGGAAACTTATATGTCTTATATGCATATACATATATTATATATATAAGGAGGAAGGGGCCGTGCGGGAGCCGGTAGGAGGTGGAAGACGGGGAAATTCATTTCAGATTGAATGATATTCATATTTGACTGTTAAGTTGCATTTATGTTTGTTAATGCTTGTGTTAAATTAAGTTATCACTTTATGTATACAACGAGCCTAATTGATGTGAGTGGACTCACCTATGAAACATTACACATGCGCATACATTATATCTTTGTATCTTGACATTGTTAAATGCAAACTTTGGTAGTGTAGGCATGTAGACCATATATGTATGGAACTTGGAATAAGTAAGGCAACTTGTACAAACTGTCGTTTATAAGACTCATCCTATATTACTTCTTCTAAATGATTATCTTGTGAAATCATTGTACTAATTCCCTATGATATGGTTTACTCATTGAGCTGTCGAGCTCATTGGATTTTCTTTACATCTTTTCAGGTTTGGATAAAGGTAAGGGACCCCTCTAATGGAAAGGCTAAGTTATGGATGGCATGATGTATTGTAGTATCATTTGGTTTTGCTATATGATTTTATATGTGTAGGTATAGACCCTATGGAAGCCTTTATTGAAAAATATGTTAAGTTGTACTTGATGTATATTTTATCCTTGTAGCAGTTGAGACCTTTGTCTTGTATGTGATACTATGTTCTGGGTTTGTGTATCCCTTAGATATGTATGCCTTGGAATTTTGGATCGATGGCAATATATGGGAATGCAAACTGTTGGAATGTAACTCTTGAAATGTTGATGTAAAGACTATGTTTGCAATGGAAAGAACCAAGTCATGATATATGTTGTGGTTAAGGATTGGTATATGTGATTGATAAGTAGGCCGGGTGTGCCGAAATTATTGGTGATCTAAGTAGGCCTTCGAGCCGAAATCTTGATTATTGTAAGTGAGAAATAAAGGAATTTTAAGGATGATGCTGCCAAAATTTTTCTCAACTTAAGGTTAACGGAGATAAATGTTGTTGTAGGCCTAATCTTGTTTATTAGAAACTGGGGCCGTTACAATTGGTATCAGAGCATGGTTTAGGCAAGGTTAGCCTAGATAGATGTGGTATGTACGACTGACTATGGAGTCATGTATAGGTGTACTAGAGTAAGTTAGAGGTGGGATATGAGGATGGTGGTATAGTTTTAGAGTATTTGGCCCTGAAATGTAGGATATTTAACTGTTCTCCACATTTGAATGTGGGTACCCGCATACCTTAGTTCAAATGGATCTTGCAAGGGGTGCGGGCCCTTCTGTAAGAAATTTCAGTGTTATGGGACATCGGAAAGGGAGAACAATCAAAATATCACATAAGTCGGGGTCAAACCTATTAGTAGGACAGTTATGCATAAGAGAAATTTATGAAAGATCGGCATGGTTATATAAGTGGTGATTTACTATCATATCTTGATTTTATATTCATGCAAATTATTGCTTTGGGGAGAATTGGAAGGCACATCGGCTAATATAAATGACTTACTTCTACAGATGGGAGATTCTGAGATGTCTGGATCATCGTCTGACGGTCCGGAGTCGGAAAGTTTGAGCTGGATAGCGGACCCAATGGACTGGGAGTTTGAATCTGACGAGACCGATCCAAATGTCATTCTTAAAGGTTCCCCAGATGATTTAGATGCAGGGATTCACATGGGGCAAGATGAGACAGATGACATTAATGAGGCAGAAAGTGCCATTAGAGACGCACCAGTAACTGAGGACTTGGGAGTCCTACCCAATGAGGAGATGAACCCTGACGGAAGGATTTTCGTTGGGGTATTTGGTGGAATTCTTGCTGGGTGGAAGATATGGACCTGTACGATGATAACGAAAATTGGGGATGTGATTTGGATACTGTATTGGAGGAAGTAGAAGAAGAACCAGTAGAAGAAGAAACCAATAGAAGAAGAGGATCCAGAAGAGGAACCTGTGGGAAAGATCGGGAGGAGAGCTCCTCGGGATCTAACATCACCCCTTGATAGGAGTTTAGTTGGGTGGCATTTTGTTTTTGTCGTTTTTGTTTTTGAAGTAAAGGAATGTCGATTCACATGAGTATATATATATATTTTTTGTAAAGAAAGTGGTCGTCAATAGTTACATGTATGAAACGGTATCCCTTTTTGACTGCATTGGTATGTTTGAATGAATGCAGCCATGCTAATGTATATGTTGCTATGAAAACGCTTTATGCATAAATGAAATCAGTATTTTGTTTGTGAACTATTCTACTAGTTATCATTGAGTTACCATTGATTATGTGCAACTATTCTTCTAGGTATTAGATGGATTTGAATTTTCCTCCATCCGATGCCAACTCGGAGGGCAACGTCCCATTGCACAGCGCAATTGGGAGCGTCCATCCCCCGGCAAGTCAAGAAATTCTGAGTGGGCAGTCTAATGCTAATCGGGGAGTGCCGGACAGAATCCCGGATTGGCTGTTGCAGTTGGCAAGCGTAAACAAACCCCGTAGAGCTCTTGAACAATTTCAAAAGCTCAACCCACCAGCTTTCAGAGGAGGAGTTGACCCTATCCAAGCTGAAGAATGGCTCCGACAAATTGAAAAGATACTGGATGTAATGGAATGTACTGAGACCCAGCGAGTATCTTTCGCTTCTTTCATGTTCCAAGGAGAGGCCGAGCGCTGGTGGGAGATGGTAAAAGGAGGAGCTAAGAACCTGGGAAGGGAGATCTCTTGGAACTTCTTAGTTGCAAAGTTCAATGAAAAGTACATCCCTGGAGTAGTGAAGGACCGACTTGCGATGGAGTTCCAAGAGCTGAAGCAGGAACAATGGACCGTGAGTCACTATGAAGCTAAATTCACTCAGCTGTCCAGGTATGCCGAGAAGTTGGTGTCCGAGGAGGAAGATAGGACGAAGAGGTTCGTTAGAGGCTTGAGGCGGAGATCAGGAGTAAGCTGATCCCTTTCCAACTGCAAGTTTACAGTCAAGCTGTAGAGAAGGCAATGGAAATTGAAAGGGATATGCAGGAGAATCAAGAGATGAGGACCAGGGAACTGCCCTATATGAAGCGCCCCCGGTATAATAATGCACCGAGTTTTGGAACTCAGTCTTTGAGGCCCGACAGAGGCACGGGATCTTCCATCATGCCTACCCAGGGAAGCAAGATGAACACATGGCCCAAGCATAGGGGATTACCCCATTCAGCATCACCAATGTCCTCCCAACGCTCCAACTTTGCAGGAAACCAGCGGTGTCCAAGGTGCAACCAAAGTCACACTGGTAGTTGCGCCCCCGGTAAGCAATGTTTTTTCTGCGGAAGAATGGGTCACATGAGGAGGGACTGCCCGAACTTACATGGAAACCCAGGAGTTAGCAGAGGGACGGGAAGACCAACCATGGGAATCGCCCCCAACAGGAGGACCAGCTACCGCCTATCGACAACCTTTCAACAGAACTCGCTCGGCCATGACACAAGCATCTGTACAGCAACCAAGAGTTCATGGAGGATGAATGCAATCACTCAGCAGGAGGCTCGAGCATCCAATGCCGTAGTGGAAGGTACCGTCTATGTATCCGAAAATGTTGCTCGAGTATTGTTTGATCCCGGTGCTACACACTCTTTATTTCTTCATCTTTTGCTGCAACAATTAACATGGAATCCGAACCCTTGAACTATCAACTAGTGGTGTCAACCCCTGTAGGGCGCCAGAGTGACCACTAGCGAGTGTTATAAGGGATGTAAAATCATCATAGGTGAGATGAATACACAGGCAGATCTGATTAAGCTAGGAGAAATGGAGTTTGACATCATCCTAGGAATGGATTGGTTGTCCACATACCGGGTTCATGTAGATTGTTATCAGAAGAAGATAATTTTTAAGTTGGAAGGGACTCCCGAAAGAGTTTATGAAGGGATGAAGAATAAAATCAGCACTCCAGTTATTTCTGCCTTAAAGGCCACTAAGTTGTTGAGGCAAGGGTGTCAAGGATTTTTGGCAACCCTATTGGTGAAGAAGACATGAAGATTAAGATTGAAAACATAGAAGTTGCAAGAGACTATCCTGATGTTTTTTCGGAGGATCTACCCGGCTTACCCCCAGATAGAGAAGTAGAATTTTCCATCAACCTTCTACCTGGGACAAGTCCCATATCCAGGGCACCTTATAGGATGGCACCCGCAGAAATGAATGAATTGAAGGACCAATTGCAAGAGTTGCTAAGCCTCGGTTTTATTCGGCCAAGTGTATCACCTTGGGGTGCTCCGGTATTATTTGTTAAGAAGAAGGATGGGAGCATGAGGCTGTGTATAGATTATCGAGAGCTGAACAAGGTCACAATCAAGAATCGATATCCATTGCCGAGGATTGATGACCTATTTGATCAACTTCAGGGTGCCAGCATATTTTCTAAGATAGATCTAAGGTCTGGATATCATCAATTAAAGATCAAACCGGAAGATGTTTCTAAGACTGCCTTTCGGACCAGATATGGCCATTATGAATTTTTAGTAATGCCATTTGGCTTGACCAATGCTCCAGCAACATTTATGGATTTGATGAATAGAATTTTCCAGCCATATCTAGATCAGTTCGTAGTGGTGTTCATTGATGATATACTGATCTATTCAAAGAGCAAAGAGGATCATGAAAGACACTTGAGGATAGTATTACAGTTATTGAGGGAGAAGCAACTTTATGCAAAGCTTAAGAAGTGTGAGTTCTGGCTGAATGGAGTTGGGTTCTTGGGTCACATCATAAATGAAGAAGGAATATCAGTGGACCCCGCAAAGATCGAGGCGATAAAGGGATGGCCTCAACCTACCAATGTCACTGAGGTGCGAAGCTTCCTAGGATTGGCTGGGTGTTACCGGAGATTTGTAGAAGGATTTTCTAAGATAGCTGCACCCTTATCCCAGTTAACGAAGAAAGGCCTCAAATTCCATTGGGGAGATGATCAGCAGAAAAGCTTTCAAGAACTAAAAGATAAGTTAACATCAGCTCCAATCTTAGCCATGCCCATTGGAAACGAAGGTTATGTTGTTTTCAGTGATGCATCAAAGTCAGGCCTGGGGTGTGTATTGATGCAAAATGGGAGAGTAATTGCATATGCTTCTAGACAACTAAGGAACCATGAGAAAAATTACCCTACCCATGATCTTGAGTTGGCTGCAGTCATTTTTGCCTTAAAATTTGGCGGCATTACCTTTATGGAGTATCATGTGATATTTACACAGATCACAAAAGCCTGAAATATATTTTCACCCAAAAGGAATTGAATATGCGCCAAAGAAGATGGTTGGAGTTGATGAAGGACTATGACTTGGACATTCATTATCACCCTGGAAAGGCCAACGTGGTGGCCGATGCTCTAAGCTGGAAGTCTGGGGGATCCTTGGCAGCACTGTTAACACAGCAATCGGAGTTGATAAAGGAGATGGAAAGAATGCAACTTGAAATTCACATAAGAGGGCCCCGGGATGGAGGGAACCATATAAATCAAATTAGTATTGGTTTCGATCTCTATGAAGAAATCAAGGAAGCTCAAAGGAAAGATGATCAGACAGCCAAAAATTTTGAGAAGGTGCAAAGAGGTGAAACCCAAGAATTTATCATTTCCAGGGAATTACTGAGGAAGGGAAACCAAATAGTTATACCGCCAGATTTTAAACTCAAGGAGCGAATTCTAACTGAAGCCCATTGCACCCCTTACACCGCACATCCTGGAACAACCAAGATGTATCAGGATTTGCAGGCAAACTTTTGGTGGGAAGGAATGAAGAAGGACATAGCAAATTTTGTACAGAGATGTTTGATATGCCAACAAGTTAAGGCTGAACATAAGAAGCCTCCTGGACTCCTCATGCCCTTACAAATCCCTGAATGGAAGTGGAGTAATATTACTATGGATTTTGTGACAGGACTCCCTAGATCCCCTCAAGGTTATGATGCCATCTGGGTGATAGTCGATCGACTTGCAAGTCCGCTCATTTTCTGCCCATACGAATAAACTATTCGATGGATAGATTAGCCCAGATTTACCTCCGAGAGATAATCAGGATTCATGGAGTCCCTGAGACGATTGTGTCAGATCGCGACCCTCGGTTTCAATCAAGGCTATGGATCAGTCTATCCCAAGCTCTGGGCACCAAGCTACACCCAAGTACAACTGCTCATCCGCAAACCGACGGACAATCAGAAAGAACTATACAAATATTGGAAGACATGCTGAGAGCATGCGTGTTGGATTTCGGGAGAAATTGGGAAAGATACCTATCATTAGTGGAGTTTGCATATAACAATAGTTATCAATCTACTATTGGAATGCCACCGTTCGAAGCCCTGTACGGCAGGAAGTGTAGATCCCCAATTTGCTGGGAAGAGATTGGAGACCGAACATTATTCGGAGCTGATATAGTGATAGATACAACAGAGAAGATCCGGATGATAAGGAAGAGAATGAAGGCGGCCCAGAGTAGACAGAAGTCATATGCGGATCGGCGCCGAAGACCTTTGGAGTTTGCAGAAGGCGACAAAGTTTTCTTGAAGGTATCACCAATAAAAGGGATGGAACGGGGTGGCAAACGGAATAAGTTAGACCCCCGGTATATTGGACCCTTTGAAATACTGAAAAGAATTGGACCTCTGGCATATCGGTTAGCTTTACCACCAGAGATTGAGAAAATACATGACGTATTTCATGTGTCCCAATTGAGGAAGTATGTACCAGATCCGAGCCATGTTCTTAGATACTCACCACTGCAGCTCCAAGACGACTTGTCATGTACTGTGGAGCCGGTTCAAATCCTTGACAGGAAGGAGAAACAACTGCGAAACAAAGCAATCCCTTTAGTGAAGGTTTTATGGAGAAGTAAAGAGATTGAGGAAGCTACCTGGGAATCAGAGGAAGAGATGATGCAGAACTACCCGCAACTTTTCCAAGGTACGTCCGGCTTCGGGGACGAAGCTCTCTTTTAGGAGGGGAGAATGTAACAACCAAATTTTTTTTGTATATAATTTCTCCTCACTTTAAATATTAAGAAATTTGGTTAAAGCATTATATATAGAAGTAGTCACCCCCATAATTTTATGTCGACAAATTAAACTTAATTTATAGACCCACTCCCCTTTTCAATGTTTTATTTAATTATTTGATTTTCTTTGGGGTGACCAAAAATGTTTAACATGAAGGCTTATGTGCATGTATTTTGGGCAAATTATGACTTAGGTAATGGTAAAAGAAAATGTTAACCTAATCCATCATATCCCCTTAATCACCAAGCTTATCCTAATAACTTTTTAGTGGTAAGTATGTATTAGGGGGAAGATTAAAGGGGCTAATATTATTTAATCATCATGCTTATCCTAATAACTTTTTAGAGGTAAGTGTGTTTTAAAGGGGGGATTATATGGGCTAATGATCCTTGGAAGTGGGGTTTCCATGTGGCACCTTGAGAGAGTCCTTGGCCATGTGGCATCATGAAGATGCACCACCTAGTTCTTGCAATTCTAAGAAGTTGACCAAGCTTGCCTCTCATCTTCCTCACTCAAAATTCTGCAGAAATTTCTCCCATTTCCTGAAAAATTTTCCTTGCTTTTGTGAAGAAATTTAAGCCTAAAATTCCCCCATTTCACCTCATCCATAGAAATCTAAGAGTTGAAACTAAGGTACCCTCTTCTAGCCCAAATCTCTACTCCTAATAGCTCTGAAGTAAAATCCACGGGAGGGAAGACAGGGGCACAGGCTCACAGCAAGCAGAGCCGCGACTGCACGCGGGACTCTGCTACTTTGCCGCGGAACCGCGGCAAGATAGGGGATTCCGCGGCAATTCCAAGGAGGGGAGGGCTGATTTGGAGGAGGAGGTTCCTGACAAGTCGTGGAGAAGTTCTAGCACCCTCAATCAGCATTCCCTTGTCGCCCAATTCTCTGTTCCAGAGCTTGGTAACATTGTGAGTAAACCTAACTCTTAGGGTTATAATCCTTTATCCAAAGTTGAAAAACAATAACTAGAAATTTTGTAGATGACTCTCAAGGGTAAAAATTTCTGTTCTTGGGTAGTGGTTACTGTTTTTGTGACATCTTTATACTAGATGGAAATCTAAGGAGTATTATCTAGTCACTATGTCCATATATCATGTTGTGATAATTTGAATATGTAATATACATGTTTAGCTCACTATGTAAACTTAAATGAGGGGACTTAGCATATGTAATTCGCTGTTTTGATAATTATTATGTTAAAAGAGATTCAATGGGTATTGCATAGTGATGGTGATTCTATATTAAATAGATGTGAAATACATGTGTAGGAGATATGTTCTAACGTAATAGTAAGCCCAAGTGAACCAATTTGATACCTTAATTCGCTGTTTTCCTAGTCAATATCATGATGGTCAAATTATTATGGATATAGCCTAATCTTGGTCCTTCATAATAGAAAATAGGGTGGTGCATTATGTAAAGTCGAGGACTTGCACGAGTAGCACTCCACAATAGTCGACCAATTAACTTGATTCATATGTTTCTTGTTCACTAAAGTGCTCGGGGAAAATACCCTCTCTACAATACAATATTGTGTTAAGTATTGGCAATTTATGGGATAATGCATATGTTCATGTGGGATGAATGTGGCGTGATTATGATGTTCTTATGATATGGGGTAAATCCCAAACACATGTCTCCTTTCTTTCATTGTTGCATACCATTTCGGACATGACACGTAAATTGGTTTCAATTGCTTGTTGTGCATATTGTATATTACCACTGCATGATGTATTTTGTGTTAAGGAGGAAGGGGCCGTGCGGGAGCCGGTAGGAGGGGGGAAGACGGGGATTTGATATCTATATATATATACATAAGGAGGAAGGGGCCGTGCGGGAGCCGGTAGGAGGGGGGAAGACGGGGAAACTTATATGTCTTATATGCATATACATATATTATATATATAAGGAGGAAGGGGCCGTGCGGGAGCCGGTAGGAGGTGGAAGACGGGGAAATTCATTTCAGATTGAATGATATTCATATTTGACTGTTAAGTTGCATTTATGTTTGTTAATGCTTGTGTTAAATTAAGTTATCACTTTATGTATACAACGAGCCTAATTGATGTGAGTGGACTCACCTATGAAAACATTACACATGCGCATACATTATATCTTTGTATCTTGACATTGTTAAATGCAACCTTTGGTAGTGTAGGCATGTAGACCATATATGTATGGAACTTGGAATAAGTAAGGCAACTTGTACAAACTGTCGTTTATAAGACTCATCCTATATTACTTCTTCTAAATTGATTATCTTGTGAAATCATTGTACTAATTCCCTATGATATGGTTTACTCATTGAGCTGTCGAGCTCATTGGATTTTCTTTACATCTTTTCAGGTTTGGATAAAGGTAAGGGACCCCTCTAATGGAAAGGCTAAGTTATGGATGGCATGATGTATTGTAGTATCATTTTGGTTTTGCTATATGATTTTATATGTGTAGGTATAGACCCTATGGAAGCCTTTATTGAAAAATATGTTAAGTTGTACTTGATGTATATTTTATCCTTGTAGCAGTTGAGACCTTTTGTCTTGTATGTGATACTATGTTCTGGGTTTGTGTATCCCTTAGATATGTATGCCTTGGAATTTTGGATCGATGGCAATATATGGGAATGCAAACTGTTGGAATGTAACTCTTGAAATGTTGATGTAAAGATTATGTTTGCAATGGAAAGAACCAAGTCATGATATATGTTGTGGTTAAGGATTGGTATATGTGATTGATAAGTAGGCCGGGTGTGCCGAAATTATTGGTGATCTAAGTAGGCCTTCGAGCCGAAATCTTGATTATTGTAAGTGAGAAATAAAGGAATTTTAAGGATGATGCTGCCAAAATTTTCTCAACTTAAGGTTAACGGAGATAAATGTTGTTGTAGGCCTAATCTTGTTTATTAGAAACTGGGGCCGTTACATCAAGTGAATCCCCAACCAAACTCTCCGTATCGACAATCAGGCTCATTAGACGCCTGAGACTCAACCTCCTCACGGTCTATGTGGTCTGGGGCGCAAATATAACCTCTGGGTCGGTCTCATCAGACTCATAATCCCAATCCATGGAACCTGCCATCCAACTCGCACTCGAACTATCTGAGCTAGAGACTGGTCAATATATGTCAGAGTCTCCCATCTACATATAAATAAGGAGTCATATCAATCTCAACTCATAAAAATAGTCTCAACATACTGCTATACAATAAGAAAGAAGCAATATATATATACACACACTCTTACACTTAAACTGATTCTTAGTCTACCTGAACTTTCATGTTTCAGAATAACTTAGGTTCAACAGATAATTCAATGCATTTCCTTGTCGCAGTGTCCATACCACTAGTAGCTGTTTCTGAGAGCCCGCACTCTCAGTTAACTCACCCGAATCGGAATGTGCGGGCACCCCGATTCTGATGCAAGAAAAGAATCAATTACCGCTTGACTCATGGTTAACCCATCATCACATAACTACCTAACTATAATCACATATCCATACACATTAAGCCTAACAATTTTCTATTGCCTCCTACATTCGACTTAACCTTCTCCTTCTACCTATAACCCTTAGCTCTGATACCAACTGTAAAGGTCCCAATCTTAATATTTTCAGTTATCACAATCATCATGGTTATCCTTAATCCAAGCGTGAGATCCATCATGATACAACGATTTAATTTCGGCTAACGTCAGCATACTTAAGGCTTCATAACATTTCCACTACTAGTGCATATCTTTCAAATTATTGATCTGACAATCTGGTAAAGAACACATAGCAAACTCATTACTACTCTATAAACTCCATAATATTAACAAGATACAGGTCAAGCACCTATTTGAAAGCACACCTAGAGGGGGGGTGAATAGGTGAAAGTGCTAATTTAGAAACTAAATGCTCTAAATGCGGAAGCTAATACAAATTTTGCACAAACTTAATACAACCAACAAGTGTAGCCGAATTCCCCGTGAAGGGCTCTGGACTAACTCCTCTTGATTCCCCTTGAATGGGTTGAGGTGCTATTTGAAGCTCTTGTGGTTAAGTATAAGTGAGGCACACACAAACAACCAAGCATACACAAGATATAGCAATATGAAATATGCAAGGTACAATGCAAGCAATGTATGATATGAATAATGAATGATGCTTTGCACAAATAAACAAGAGAGAGAGTTGAGAGATATTGGATCAAATGCAAAGGCAAAGATATGTTTCGAGGTTCGAGCACCTAGCTCTACATCCCCGCCTTCACCACCGTGAAGGATTTCCAATCTACTATCTCCAACCGAGGGAACCTCCACCGAGGAGGATTTGTAACAACACAAGGAGTACCAAACTCCTCTCTTAATACAAACACCACCTCACACAAGAGGGGTAGGTCCTTAGCCAAACAACAACCAACACATCTACCGAAGAGGGTTACAACCAAACTCCACCTCTCACTAGAGGGAGCAAACAACAACCAACTCCACCTCTCACTAGAGGGAGCAAACAACAACCAACTCCACCTCTCACTAGAGGGAGTAAACCACAATCTCAACCTCTACCAAAGAGGGAGCAACCCAATCAAAGCAAGGGTTTTACAACAAGTGGTTCCTTTCAACCACAAACTCTCTTTTTCCCACAAACAAATGATCCTAATAGATTAGGATAGGTGATAGCTCAAGTGGAAAAACTAAGTGTTTTGGAAAACAAAAACTCAAAGAAATAATCTTGGGAAAACTCTTGAAGATAATGGAAATGAAGAACAAACACAAATCTCCCAAAATTCTATTTCCTTTGATTTTTTCCAAAAACCTAAAACAAATAAGATGAATCCTTTTTGGCTCAAAACTCTTTTGAAAACTTATTTAAAATACTGAAGATGTTAGGAAATTTTAGCTCTAAAAATCTTAGCCAAAATCCTAAAGAAATGGGGTTTATATAGGTCAAACCAGAAAATAGCCGTTAGGCTGATCTATCATCCTGACAGGCTTCCGGTCGACCGGCCGATCGACCGCCAACGGTCAAAAATCCGACCGTTGGAGCAAACCGATCGACCGCCCGGCCGACCGAAATAAACAGAGAGCACTGCTCTCAGTTACGGTCGACCACCCGGTCGGCCGTCCCATTGTGTGCCAGACGTGCACGGTTCTGTGCACGTCGGTCGACCGTACGGGTCGACCGGCCTATGGTTCGGTCGACCCCACGGTCGACCGGCCTGGCCTGACAGACAGGACTGGGTCTGAAACTGGTTTAAAACATATCTTGAAAATTCTTTTAATAACTTCTAAAATCCCAAAAATGCTTTTATCATATTGCATTGATATATAAACATGTGATAAACATTTCTACTCAAATATCAAGCATATGAAACCATTTTTGTTTCTTAACATTTTTACCAAAAACCAAAACATATATTTTTATCAAACTTGGATTTTTCAATACATGAATAGGAAAGTCAAAATAAGTTTGTTTAAAAGTTAAGCATGCATGTATAGAATGAAACAACTATACATATATCAATTAAACTTGTTTTGATCAATTATTCATGAAAACCAAAAACCAAACATAAAACGTGTGTGTTTGTGCACTTGAGCATATCAACTATACTAAGCTTTACACATGGATCTAAACACACTAAACTAAACTAGGATACCTAAGTCTTCTTGACGATCTTCAATCTTCAAGTATACCCGATCCAAAACTCCATCCATGGGCTAGGCAATGTGAGATCTTGAAGCTTGAGCCCTGGAATCACTTGTGAAGCTTCCAAACACCTCTTGTTGAAGCTATCATCAAACTAACATCTTATTATAAGATCTGAGACTAAAAACACAAGAATATTAGTAAACATAACTACATGAGTTAATCATCATCAAAACTAGGGTGGAAGGCCTTTGGGCCAACAATCTCCCCCTTTTTGATGATGACAAAACTCATGGAGTTATATATGCATGGATTAAAGTTAAGCTTCAAAGAAGCTCCCCCTTAACTCATGCATAAAACAAATAAATATAAATATGCATGAATGACAATGCATAAACAAGATGCTCTAGATACCAAATGAAATATTCAAAACAAAGCATGATCTAGAGACCAATTAAAATTAAACTTATATTAAACTAAAACTTAATATATGTAAAACATAAATATGCATATATAAAACTCAATGAAACTCAAAATCTTTCTCCCCCTTTTTGTCAATCATCAACAAAGGGGTAAAAAAAACACAAAAACAAACTTTTCTCCCCCTTGTGGTCTAAAACAAAAGTAATATAAATAAGGGGTAAATAACAAATCATAATATGTACACTCAAATATGATACCAATTGAAACTTATATGTCAATGAAGGGCATCTTGATACCAATTTAAAGTGAACATGAAACAATTAATAAATGATATATGCGATATACATTCATGAAGAGGAAGACGCTAAGTTAACTTCCCTACACATATGCATTATATGAAGAAGGGATGATAAGCCCCAATTCACATAACACATATTATGTAATGCATAAGGAGAGATGTGAAGCTCCCCCTACACACGTGTATCACATAGAGAAGAGATGTCAAGCTCCTTAATACTAGATACACTCAACATGAATCTATATGTAAAAGAGATGTTAAGCTCTCCTTGCATATAGACAATATAAATAAAAAACTTTGAATTTTTCTTTAAACAAAATTTTTAGATACCAATTTAAAACATAAAACATCTTGATATCAAAAGAGAGTAATTTTCCTTTTAAGCACATGATATCAATTTGAAATTTTTATTTTCTATCATAAAGCAAGGGAGTGGGAAAACAAATACCAATTGAAATAAGAAAATTGAATTTTCTCCCCTTTATGAAATACAAATAAAACACATGCATAAGCTTGTTTTAAGATACCAATTGAAAACCAATCAATCATTAGAAATTTTCAAGCTTTACATAAACAAATTTTTGTGCTCTAAGACATAGAAATATAGTAGGTACAAACAAACACATATATGTATGAAAAATTAGATACCAATTGACATTGATACCATTGGATTGAAAGCATACATACATAAACACATATGAGTATACAAAAGGATCAAATTTGATACCAATTGAAAGAATTCAATGATACCAACTGAACAACAATAGTAGCATGGTATAACTCATATTATCAAAACGAAGAATACGAACTAGTTTAAAATAGAAAATTTTGTTAACTAGTACGAAATCCTTCAGGCAAGGAATAAAAATAAATTATTTATCATAAAACATGAAATTCACAAAATAACTAACACTCATAATCAATGAAGCATACAATGACTCATGAAAACAAAACATGAGTAAATAAGAAGGGTGAGTGCATTATCAAAAATGTGAGGATCATGATTATGAAAATATTCAATTAAGCTCAAAATTCCTTGAAACATGGAAACATCAGAACTTATTTAATCTTCAAGGTATACGTATGTCCTATACAAACTAAAGTATACATACATATCCAAACACAACGAGTCCACTAATATATATGCATGAAGGCACGTGGCTTAAAAAGGATGTATATGTATAAATAATAATTTGGATAAAATAGACATATACATGAAGTTAAATAAATAAACACACAACAAAATCAAAAATGAGAATACAAGTTAAAATGTATGAATCATCAAAACTAGACTATACTAGCACATCTAATGGGTTCAAATATGTATTCAAGCTCAAACATATATAGATTTATTTGTGGCCCATAATATGTACAAGTATAAATCCTAGTGTTGACAAAAACTAACATTTAAACTAATATTCAAATCATGAAGCATCAAATCTTGAGAATACAAAAGATTTTACCCATAAAAAGTAGGATCATGAGTATATCTCATAAGCTTATTGAAGAATAAATAACTAGTATAAAATGATTTTGAAAAACTAGTTAAAGATCCTTCAAATACATCAAATCATATGTTTTTCATAAAACATAACTAAATACATAAAGATTTAATCACTCATGGTCTATAAAACTCAAAATGATCATGAAACTAAGTCATGAATAAATAAATGAAAACGTGAGTGTTAAAAGATCATGTAAATAGCATTTTTATGAAAATAGTCATTTAAGCTCAAAAAGAAACATGAATAACAATTAAAACAAATCATGAAAAATCTAAAACACAAACTTCTAGGTATATGTATGATTTATCCAATCCTAACAATACACATACATATCCCAAACGTAAAAGAGTCTAATAAAGATGTTTGCATGAAGGTAAGAGACTCACGGGTATACATGTATATTTATTAGATTTGAATTCAAAATACATATACATGAAGTAGAAACATGAAGGTAGGCAAAAACATGTATAAATGAAAGAATCATCAAAACTAACTTATACATGTGCATATAGTAGGTACAAATGAGCATGAAGTGCAAACATATATGAATCAATTTGTTCTCACTATTTGTACATGCATACATGCAAGTTTGATAAAAACTACATTTAAATTAGTTTATACCACATGAAGCACAAAAACAATTAAGACATGATCATGCTAAAAATATCATGAATGAACAAGCGTGAGCATAAATAAAATGGGAGTTTAGATATCGTTACCAACTCTAAAACTCCAAAACATGGTGGCTGTCCCACCAAACTTCCCTTGAAAGTGATGCATCCAATTGATCTCCATGAAGCTCGAAACGCATCCACTCCAAGGTACGGCAATTCTCACGTCATGTGAGAGCCCACACCTACATCAAAAATAGGAGGGGTGGTCTTTGGTACCCATTGTCTTTTGGGTCCATGAGGGTTAGTACCTTCTCTAACCCAAACAAACTTATTTGCTAAATTTTCAACATGTATTCTATCATAACAAAATTTAGCAAGGTGGCCCTTACGTCCATAATGTGTACATGTGTACACATGAGCATACGTAGTGTGATGGTGTCCGTGAGGAGCATGTGTATGCCGTGTATGGTGTGCATGTATAATAGATGGAACTTGTTTCTTTCGAACCAAGGATTCCAGGCGTGTATGGTTCATGGCACATTGGCTCATAGTGGAGCCCAAACAATCCATTTTCTTCTTAATTAAATTTATATCATTTTCAATCAAAGAAGAAGTGGAGCATGCAATGGGTGGAGTGTGTGAAACTACCCTAGCATGGCAAACATGTGCATCAATTTTATTTTGCAAAACAATATTTTTCTCTAAATAAACATTTAAATCATTTGAAATAGAAATAATTTTGTTTTTCAAAGCAACATTCTCTTTTAAAACAAAATCAACTTTCGAAGACAAATTTCATTTTTCTTCAAAAGAGTTTCACAATCATTTTTAGATTTTAAAAATTTATTTTCTTTTAATGCAAGGTCAAATTGAGATTTTAATGAATCCCTCTCATTAGCAATCTCCTCTTTCTCTTGCAAAACAATATCAAGTCTAGCAATCAAATTTTTATTTTAATTATTAATGCCTAGACTTTTCTTTTTCAAAACATTATATTTTTCAATCAATTTTCACAAACTATAGATAGTTCTTCATTCAAGGCATAGGCATCAATATTTTCATCACATGAAGAACTAGAATCAAAACTATCTAGTTGAGTTTCCGATTGTACCTCAAGGGAGTCATTCCCTTGGACCATTAAGCATTGTGACTCGGATTCTCCACTAGATTCCTCTTCTTGTTGGATTTGTACTTGAAGCTTGGAGGTGGTGGTTGTGTTAGTCAACAAATTCCACACTGCAAAGGCGGAATCAATATTAGAAACATGTAAAAGATATTCTTTTGAAAGTGTGCTTCTAATAGCCTCAAGGGCTTGTGCATTGGCCCCTATATGATTGCTATTACCAAGATAGCATTTCTTGGTAGAGGCAAGGAAAACATGCAAGCCTAGGGTTTGTAGGTAAATGGACATCCTAGTCTTCCAAACAAGAATGTTGGAAGCATCATACATAGGTGGGGTCATGAAGTCCATGGTAAACTATATGTGTGCAAACAAGCAAATGCAAACAAGATTAGCAAACAAATGGATCTCACTCCTAGGATGTTAAGCTTAAATATCAGGAGCGTTGGCTCTGATAACAATTGAAAGCACACCTAGAGGGGGGGTGAATAGGTGAAAGTGCTAATCTAGAAACTAAATGCTCTAAATGCGGAAGCTAATACAAATTTTGCACAAACTTAATACAACCAACAAGTGTAGCCGAATTTCCTGTGAAGGGCTCTGGACTAACTCCTCTTGATTCCCCTTGAATGGGTTGAGGTGCTATGTGAAGCTCTTGTGGTTAAGTATAAGTGAGGCACACACAAACAACCAAGCATACACAAGATATAGCAATATGAAATATGCAAGGTACAATGCAAGCAATGTATGATATGAATAATGAATGATGCTTTGCACAAATAAACAAGAGAGAGAGTGAGAGATATTGGATCAAACGCAAAGGCAAAGATATGTTTCGAGGTTCGAGCACCTAGCTTTACATCCCCGCCTTCACCACCGTGAAGGATTTCCAATCCACTATCTCCCACCGAGGGAACCTCCACCGAGGAGGATTTGTAACAACACAAGGAGTACCAAACTCCCCTCTCAATACAAACACCACCTCACACAAGAGGGGTAGGCCCTTAGCCAAACAACAACCAACACCTCTACCGAAGAGGGTTACAACCAAACTCCACCTCTCACTAGAGGGAGCAAACAACAACCAACTCCACCTCTCACTAGAGGGAACAAACAACAACCAACTCTACCTCTCACTAGAGGGAGTAAACCACAATCTCAACCTCTACCAAAGAGGGAGCAACCCAATCAAAGCAAGGGTTTTACAGCAAGTGGTTCCTTTCAACCACAAACTCTCTTTTTCCCACAAACAAATGATCCTAATAGATTAGGATAGATGATAGCTCAAGTGGAAAAACTAGGTGTTTTGGAAAACAAAAACTCAAAGAAATAATCTTGGGAAAACTTTTAAAGATAATGGAAATGAAGAACAAACACAAATCTCCCAAAATTCTATTTCCTTTGATTTTTTCCAAAAACCTAAAACAAATAAGATGAATCCTTTTTGGCTCAAAACTCTTTTGAAAACTTGTTTAAAACACTGAAGATGTTAGGAAATTTTAGATCTAAAAATCTTAGCCAAACCCTAAAGAAATGGGGTTTATATAGGCCAAACCAGAAACTAGTCGTTAGGCTGATCTTCAGCCTGAAAGGCTTCCGGTCGACCGCCAACGGTCAAAAATCCGACCGTTGGAGCAAACCGGTCGACCGCCCGGCCGACCGAAATAAACAGAGAGCACTGCTCTTAGTTACGGTCGACCGCCCGGTCGGCCGTCCCATTGTGTGCCAGACGTGCACGGTTTTGTGCACGTTGGTCGACCGTACGGGTCGACCGGCCTATGGTTCGGTCGACCCCACGGTCGACCGGCCTGGCCTGACAGACAGGACTGGGTCTGAAACTGGTTTAAAACATATCTTGAAAATTCTTTTAATAACTTCTAAAAATCCCAAATTTTTTTATCATATTGCATTGATATATAAACATGTGATAAACATTTGTACTCAAATATCAAGCATATGAAACCATTTTTGTTTCTTAACATTTTACCAAAAACCAAAACATATATTTTTATCAAACTTGAATTTTTCAATACATGAATAGGAAAGTCAAAATAAGTTTGTTTAAAAGTTAAGCATGCATGTATAGAATGAAACAACTATACATATATCAATTAAACTTGTTTTGATCAACTATTCATGAAAACCAAAAACCAAACATAAAACGTGTGTGTTTGTGCACTTGAGCATATCAACTATATTAAGCTTTACACATGGATCTAAACACACTAAACTAAACTAGGATACCTAAGTCTTCTTGACGATCTTCAATCTTCAAGTAGACCCGATCCAAAACTCCATCCATGGGCTAGGCAATGTGAGATCTTGAAGCTTGAGCCCTGGAATCACTTGTGAAGCTTCCAAACACCTTTTGTTGAAGCTTTCACCAAACTAACATCTTGTTATAAGATCTGAGACTAAAAACATAAGAATATTAGTAAACATAACTACATGAGTTAATCATCATCAAAACTAGGGTGGAAGGCCTTTGGGCCAACACTATTAATACAAGCATTTCAATATATTATAAAAGTTCATGGCAAGCATTAACATAGGAGTTTTACATAGTTTTCTAAAAGAATATATATATAAGATGGAACATGTTTGGTGGGAGAAATTCGTGTAAAATTTCCTTGAATCAATGAAGAATTACAACGGATCAATACTCCGACTACAAGAGAGGGAAGATGTTCACGCTTGAATCCCCTCTTTGTTTAGTACTGGGTTCTTGATGCGGCGGTAGAAAGTGAATCTTGTTTTCCGTTGACCGGGTGAATGTCAGGACCTCTTGGGAATTCTCTCTTTGGATAGCGGATGGAGTAACACAGCTCCTGTTCACCAAGAATCTCAAAGAGATTGTAGGCAAAGACAAACTTGTACGCAGCAAGTTGTTAGAAGATTTGAACTCTTTCTTTCTTTTCAGTAGAGGTCTTGGTGCTTTTACAGCTCGCAACCAAAATTCTTTTTTTTTACTCAGAATTTTTCGATTAACCCCTTCTCCATAGCAAACGGGGCCATTTATAGAGGTTTCAGGGGTGAACGTGTCCCCTAAAAATGTTTCATAATTGGGGTTAACTCTCTCATTACGCGGGCAGTAATTGACCCAGTAATGAGGGCGGTTATAATCGAGACGCGGTTTTTGAACCTTGCGCCTTGTTGCTGAAGTAATACTGAGACGCGGGTTTCGACCCTCGCGTCTTGGTGCTGCAATAATGTTGAGACGCGGGTTTGAGCCTCGCGTCTCGCGACTGCAATAATGCTGAGACGCAGGTTTCAACCCTCCCGTCTTGGTCTTTGCAGTGCTGCTGAGATGAGGGTTTTGACCCTCGCATCTTGGTGTTGCAGTGATGGCTATGATTAGCTCTGCGTCTGGAGTTTGGACTCTGCTTTTTGATGACTTGTCTTTAGTGTTTTTTAGACAGTGTACAGAACCCCCTCCAAAGTTTTCGATATTCTGCGGTTGACTGGGACGGATTTTGAAATACTTTGGTTCTGGTTGAATTCATACTTCTCATGATTGTACTAACAATCATTTGAGATGCCCTGAGCTTGATCCTGTCTGAAATATGATCTTCGTGAGTGTACTATAAAACCCTTTGAAGCCGCCAGAAATGATCGTGACGAGTGTCTAGATACGCAGTCTAGACTTCTCCAGTGCTCTGACCTTGTTGTTGGTGTATTTTGAACCAGAGGTGAACAGTCATCTGCTTGTGCCAGTGTACTGTTGAATTGATTCGTAGAAGCAAAGACTGAATGTAAGTCTTGTAGACGCAGGGATCATGTTGCTTTAAAAGACGCAGTCTTTACTTGGAGTGGGGACGCCTCTATTAGTTTGCTGAAGAAACGCGGCTCTTGGAGGGATGCGATCTTTGAAGTGAAGACGCAACTCTACTCTGTTGACCAGACGCAGCTTTAGCCTCGCTGAAGAGATGCGATTTTTGGAGGGACGCGATTTTTGTTAAACACGAATCCGTGTTTTGGGCGCGTTGCCACATGTCCGGCGGAGTTGAAGGGACATCTTTCCTTTGGCGCGTGAATTTTGCGTTGCATTTAATATGCATGCCACGCGTCAGACGGGGGTTAGGCCTCGAGCCAAGTGTCGCGTATCTCTGGGAATCACTGTGCCTACAAAAGACAACGATCTCTCAAGAGTCATCATTAGACTCTTCTTCTTCGCCGAGCATTTTAGGGTTAAGAAAAGCTTGAAGCTTTTTCTATTTTCACCGTCTTTGACACTGGTTTTACGATCGAAATGGCACCAAAAGCTAAACATGTGGCTTCGTCCTCGAGCACTGTTGCTCCTGAGACTCCGATGGGTGTTTCTTTCAAAGGAGGCCCCTATTTCAGGTAGTAAAACCATCTGATTTAGTTTCCGCCATTGAAGGGGCTTATTAAAATTTTTCAACTCTGAAGTCCCTTTTGAATGTGAACCGCCATCGCGAGGCCCGTTCCCGTGTTTGATCGTCAGACGCGGTTTTTGAATTGGTGGGTGATCGAGGAAAAATCGCGCACAAAAAGTGTATGTTTTGGAATCAAGATTTAAACTGTGTGTGCTTTGGCTTCCTCGATACTTCCGTTATAGCATAGAGGCTAAAACGAGTCGAATCCACAAGGACGGGAGGCGATAGAAGCTTTACCGGTTGATTCACGTTTGTGTTAAAAGTTCTTCAAAGTTTTAAAGAATGAAAAGAAAAGAAAGAAAAGAATGAAAAGAGAAGTACGGTGAAATATGAAGAAGTGGGAAACATAGAAAAGAATGGTTTTTGTAGTTTTATTTTTTATATCTAAAATAAAGTGAAAAAGAAAGAAAACTCACGGCTACTAACTACTAATGACTCCACCAACATGCTAACCTCTTAGTGATAGTTGCCTCACATGTATCATTGGCCATCACTAGTCATTGGTTCAAGAGCAATTCAAGGCATAACCCATATGTAACTCATCACAACTCAACTTAACAAACAAGTGCAAGTTACACTTAAACCATCAAAACTAAAAGTAAGCATGGAGTAAAGTAATGTTAGCTTGTTAGCGGTTAGAAAGTTAGAGTTAGATCCATCATCATGAGCCATCAATGGCTCTTGCAAGAGCAAGGCCAAATCGAGGCTATTAGATTCATGTGGATTATCACATAAGAAGTAAGACTAATTGGTGGTTAGTAGTTAGTTGCCATGAGAGAAAAGATTAGCTACACATGTAAAAGAGATTAGAGAGAAGAAAATAAAGATAAGGTAAGAGAGCACCTTTCATAGATTGTCACCTTCTATTACAAGCACTCTTGCTTCCCAACATGTACCACTCTCTCTCCCTAATACAAGATCTACAAGAAATGAAAAATATAAGGGAGGAAGAAGAAGAAAAACTACACTACACTACCCTAAACTACAAAATGAAAAATGAGAACTACCCTAAACCTTGCATATCTCCTCTCTGAAACCCCAGGGGGGTATTTATAGCCACCAGGGAAGAGGGGGGCCAGGGGACAGGCCCTGGCCCAAAACGCGGCCGGGGCCGCGCGCGCGGCGCTTTGAGCCGCGCGCGGTCCTGTCTATCCCCTGTCAGGTCCTGTGCCCGGTTTCGTCTTTGCAGCTCCTGGTTTTTACAGAATTAGCTCTCTAGGTCAATGGCTATCTTTAATAGGCTTTTAATCACCAATTAAATGGTGATTTAGGGTCTTCTTCTTCATTGCACACCATGGACCTAGAATCAAGGAAGCAAAGCTTTATTAGCAAAAAATTAATATGAAATCAATGTGAAGATGTGATACAAATTATGCAAAATTAGAGACTAATCACACCCCCACACTTATCTTTTACTCGTCCCGAGCAAAACAAAAAACTAAGGAATTATTACACCACTTTCGCAGGTGACGCGATTGCACTGAGCATATGCAACAAGCGTTAAACCTCTAAGTTTCCCCTAGAGGAGGAGTTTTGTCTCCTGAGGGTTTTCAACGGATTACACCCACAAAGTCCATAAAGAAAGAAATCAAATGTTAGTATTTTGAAAACACATTTTGAAATAGAGAAAAGTGTTGAAATATTTTTTGCGAAAATATAAGTGATCTAAAGTCATAGGTTAACCAGAAATTGTTCTTTCTTAAACTAAGTCAAAATGCAAAAAATCTTATTATAAATTAAATGTAAGAATTTAAAATTGAATTGACTCTTTGATCTTTCATAAAACTCTTAGAAAAATATGCACTTTGTGAACTGTGAAGATTTTTGGGATATCGACTCAAACTTTCATGCCATTTATTTAATATATATATATATATTTTTTTTATTTATTTATTTTTTTCTTTTTTCTTCCCTTAGTTTTCTTAGGCTTTCTTATTTACCCGGGTAGTGAGCCTTTAGCCGGTGACTCCCAAACCAGATGGTCTTAGGGCACCAGATGAGAAAACATCCCTCGGACTTAAGGACTCGAGTAAAAAAGGCCACAAAACTAAAAGGGGTTATTTTATTATTTGTTCACCATTTTAGGTATGAATAATCATGCTTCCTGAGGCATAATTATCCAACTTCACTAAGTGATTTTTATTGTCATAATTTTTTTAAAATATATTTTTATGGCATTTCTAGTCTTTGTTTCAATCCTAAAAATTGTGTAAGTGTGAAGTGCATAAATCTAAGGCAAAAAATTCAAGATCAAATTATCTTTTCAATCTTATTTTCTTATCTTAAAATTTAAACAAGATCTATTATTTTGACTTGGTTTAAAATTTCATAATTTTAGGTCTTCCTAATTCCTAAGATAATCTTATTTTTCTTAAAAATAAATCAAAACTATTTATCTTGTTTCAAAAAGTTTTGTAAAAAGAGAAAAAGTTTTTTTTAAATTAAAAAGAAGTGTAAAAGAAAGAAAATATAAAACTAACTACGTTAGTAAACCCTCCCCCAGACTTATCTCATGCATGGTCCTTAATGCATCGTGAATGTGTGTAAACATGAAACAAATGGAGAGGAAAGGAAGATTACCTCAAGGGGGTGGCTCCGGTAGTGGTCGGATTGGCCCAAGCATTACGACCCAATCAAAATATCGTGGATCTTGCAGAAACCCACCAATGACCTCTCTAACATGACCCAATAAAAGAATGATGGATTGAATGGTCTTATTGAAAATTTTATCCCCATCTAATTGCCAATTTTCAAAAATAATGACTGAGTCATTTTCTTCAACATTCTTATCCAACAATGAAGTGTGCTTTTGAGAGATGATTGATTTAGACTCAAATGGAAAAGGAATAAAAACTGATACCAACTCGAGAAGTTGACTAAGATCAAGTCGAGAGTCAACAATGAGAGTCGAAATTGGTTCAAAAATAGGGTCCAAACCAAAGAATTGATGTTCACACACTTTCCCCAACAATGAAGTGTGATCATAGGAGATTGGTGATGTCATTTCACGGTGTACTGGTACAGGATTCAATGCTGACTCTGGAATAGAGAAAAAATCTGGTAAAGATACCAGAGCCATTATTGAATCAAAAAGTGAAATAGAATTACTAACATGAGGTTCAGGATCACATTCAGGTTCGGTTTCAATTTCAGGAAAGGGATAACTTGCCAGAATGTCTAGGCGATTTTCATAACTTAGAGTGTGGTCAAGTTCAAATATATGTTCTGAAATTGAATCCGGATTTCAAAAATGACATGATTCATGGGTCCAATCAGTAGAGTTAGGGATATAAGGATCGGTCAAAGGTTGATAAGAAAGGCTTTCCTCGCTCTCATTGACCAATTCGCTCAGAAGTGCGTCTAATCTACTGATAGACCGTGTAACAGAATGTGGATTCGGAATCATGTCTTTCATACTCTTTGCAATTGGTTCTTGAAAATATGAGTACGGAAGTTGATTTTGGAAATTATGGTGGATTTGTGAGTCCATCGGATTTTGCAATTGCTGCTCGGTACTCAAGTCCAGTATTGATGGTTGTTCATTTTGAATAGGTGAGACTGAAAAAGATGAGTAGGACTCTTGAAAATTTGTTTGAGATGAGGAGTCCAACATGTTTTGCATTCTATCACAAAAGACTTCCAAACACTTTTCTAACTCAGATTCTTCTTCAATTGGATGCTCTAGAAAAAGAGTATGTGGAGTTTGATGTGGGAAGGATTGTGAATTGAGCAAATTTTGCATTTGTTGTAAGGACTCTTCTATACTCCTTTCCAATGATGATTTTTCTTCAATTGGTGGTTCAGGAAAAGGAGTATATGAATCAAAATTGGGGAACGAATATTGTGAAAATTGTGAAAAAGATTGTTGAAAATTTGACTCGGGGTAGGTGAATCCCCATGAACTCTGTGAAGAGTTGAAATTATTTTGAAAATTAGGGTCATATGGTTGGGGATATGGATCATATTGATTCGGATAATCCCAACCCGGCATATATGGTTGGTTCATGTTGTACATTGCCGGGTCAGAGTTATCTGAGTCAAATGAGGTCGGGGTGAAATATGGATTCATATTATAATTGAAAGAATTGTTGTTATTAGAATCCATTTCACAGTATACAAAAAAAAAGAAAACAAACAAACAACAGACAAACAAACAAAGAAAAAAAAGAAAAGAAAACAAGCATATGCTAGGGTTGACTTAGACCTAGATGACTCCTAACTGGTTAGATTATCCACGGGGGGTATATTGTCGGAAGCTGACCACAAGTTAATCGGCCAGGTAGGGGCAAGATCAGTGGGAGGTATCCGTGCCGGAGCAACGGGCCTAATTATGCCAAACCACTGTTCTTCGAGATTTCGCCTCTCAATCCCCAACCTTAGACACCGATTTGACAAGAGTCAACTTCTAACAACTTTCCCCTTAGGTCAATCTCTTAAATGTGTCCGAGATGTCCCTAGGGCCAACGTCTAGCAAGTTTTATTTAGGGTTGGGTTGTGTGAGTGGGGAGGTGGTTTGTGGGTTAAGGGAGGGTAATAACTTCCCCACCTTATGTTATCTTGGATTTTGCCCTTAAGTTAAATTTGTGCAAGTGTGCAATATAGATAAGGATGAACACCAAAAAAGTGAGTAAATCACTGAAATGCTTGTCCTAACTATATGCAATGTAATATGTACACCTCCTACAAGATCACAACAACATAAGAATAAAATACAGTATATTGAAATAAAAATTGACACGTGCCTAGATGCAAATGTCTAAACCATTTTAAAGCATCCAATTTCTGTATTTTAATTCTTAAAATTATTTACAGTGTACAAGTAATAATAAAAAAATTTAACAGCAGAGTATATGAATGTACAAGAAATTACCCGACCACACTTGAGCAAGTGTGGACTTCTGCAATGCTAAAATTTAACTTGCACACCAAAAAATAGAAGAAAAGTTAACAAAAATGTGAAATCAAACCGTTCCCATCCCCGGCAACGGCGCCAAAATTTGATCGGGGGAAAACCGCGCACAAAAAGTGTATGTTTTGAAATCAAGATTTAAACTGTGTGTGCTTTGGCTTCCTCAATACTTCCGTTATAGCATAGAGGCTAAAACGAGTCGAATCATAAGGACGGGAGGCGATAGAAGCTTTTTGATTCACGTTTGTGTTAAAAGTTCTTCAAAGTTTTAAGAAATGAAAAGAAAAGAAAGGAAAGAATGAAAAGAGAAGTACGGTGAAATACGAAGAAGTGGGAAACATAGAAAAGAATGGTTTTTGTAGTTTTGTTTTTATATCTAAAATAAAGTGAAAAAGAAAGAAAACTCACGGCTACTAACTACTAATGACTCCACCAACATGCTAACCTCTTAGTGATAATTGCCTCACATGTATCATTGGCCATCACTAGTCCTTGGTTCAAGAGCAATTCAAAGCATAACCCATATGTTACTCATCACAACCCAACTTAACAAACAAGTGCAAGCTACACTTAAACCATCAAAACTAAAAGTAAGCGTGGAGTAAAGTAATGTTAGCTTGTTAGTGGTTAGGAAGTTAGAGTTAGATCCATCATCATGAGCCATCAATGGCTCTTGCAAGAGCAAGGCCAAACCGAGGCTATTAGATTCATGTGGATTATCACATAAGAAGTAAGACTAGTTGGTGGTTAGTAGTTAGTTGCCATGAGAGAAAGATTGCTACACATGTAAAAGAGATTAGAGAGAAGAAAACAAAGATAAGGTAAGACAGCACCTTTCATAGATTGTCACCTTCTATTACAAGCACTCTTGCTTCCCAACATGTACCACTCTCTCTCCCTAATACAAGATCTACAAGAAATGGAAACTACAAGGGAGGAAGAAGAAGAAAAACTACACTACACTACCCTAAACTACAAAATGGAAAATGAGAACTACCCTAAATCTTGCATATCTCCTCTCTGAAACCCCAGGGGGGTATTTATAGCCACCAGGGAAGAGGGGGGCCAGGGGACAGGCCCTGGCCCAAAACGCGGCTGGGGTCGCGGCCGTATGGCCGCGCGCGCGGTGCTTCGAGCCGCGCGCGCGGTGCTTCGAGCCGCGCGCGGTCTTGTCTGTCCCCTGTCAGGTCCTGTGCCTGGTTTTGTCTTTGCAGCTCCTGATTTTTACAGAATCAGCTCTCTAGGTCAATGGCTATCTTTAATAGGCTTTTAATAACCAATTAAATGGTGATTTAGGGTCTTCTTCTTCATTGCACACCATGGATCTAGAATCAAGGAAGCAAAGCTTTATTAGCAAAATTTAATATGAAATCAATGTGAAGATGTGATACAAATTATGCAAAATTAGAGACTAATCAGTGGGCAAGATGCGAGTTTGATGACTTCCGCGTCCTTGCTTTATCAATCTGAGTCTGTATCTGTTTGTTAAACACGGGCCTCATTGATCCCTACGTTTTGAGTTCAGCACTCAGAATTTTTCTAAGTGTGAGGAGTTCAGACGTGAACTTTTTTGTGATCCTCGCGTCTTGTAAGATTAGACGCAAGTTTTACTGAATCTCGCGTCTGAGTCCGATACTTAGAAATTTTTTTCTAAGTTCTGAATTTTGAAATGCAGGCTACATGCAAGCCTTGCATTTTTGAGTCTAGACGCGAATTTTGATGATCTCTGCGTCTGGATTCACTCCTGCGTTTGAATTTCAAGCACTTAGCCATTTTCTTTTAGATTTCTGACCAAGTGTTGTCCTATTTGCAGTACGATACTCCTCCAACCCTTTGTCCAAAAAGTGCCACTTTGGGCATGTAGGTCACGTTGATCGTAATCTGACCTTCGTGCTTCAGAGAACTGCTCCTGTGACTACTGGTAAGTCAAAGGAGCGAAAGGAGAGGATCTCCAAGGGCAGTATGGTGACCCTTCGAGAGATTATCTCTGATGGGCTATTCGAGACGGATTCCCGCACTCCGTTACGGAAGCCTATTTTCCTCTTTGGTGATGACATTGACGAGGATGATGGGATTCTACATGATGGAGATTATAAGTGGCTCCGTCAGATAGGGGACAGGAGGTTCTTTCTTCCCAATATGGAGAGGATGTATCCCCTGTCTTATCTTCAGCATATGTCCGTTCACCATGTGATGGATTGGGATCTCTCTCGGTTTGTCTCCGGTGTCTCTCTTGGCAAATTAGGTGCCAAAGAAATACACTCTGCTGGCCATGGGAAAGAGGTCTTTGGTTTATTTTCCGGGTTAGTTAGATCTGAATATCCGAGAGGAGAAATCCCACAGCTTGGCACCACCTTCATCAACCAGTTCATGAAAGTTAGGGGTGATTTTCCCGTCGACTTCTGTCCGCTCAGGTGGGTCCATTCTACCAACAGATCCTGGTGGGGTAGGATGGTTGGATTTGTGCTTGTTGAGCTCGGGGCTCTGCTGCAGCAGGTGGGGCTATATTACTCGGTCAGGGCTGTACAGTATGGTCTCCTGCAAAGTTCTCACAATTTTTATGGCATCCTGGAGCATTATAATCCTTTGACGGGCACATTTTTTACCCCAGTCGGAGAGATGGGGCTCGCTCTTCATGAGCTTTATGAAGTCTCGGGGCTAGTTATGGGAGATGTCCCTTATGAAGAATACGTCCCGACTTCTGAAGAACTTCATCTCTTGAAGAAGGAGGACCCTCAGGTGTACGAGATATACTGGGAAGTGTTGTGTCACTTCCACATCTGCGGCCAAATAACCTCCTGGAGGCACAAGGGTGTCAAGCAGATATCTTGGGCGAGCTACCTATTCAATGGTATAAATGAGAAGGATAGCCCAGTGACCAATCTGGCTCCTTGTACTGACGAAGAAATTGCTGAGAAGATCAGCGCCTCTGCGAGCTCTTACACCACGGAGTCAAATGAGGATACTTTCAAACCTGATACGGTCTTTGAAAGTTTTCATCATCAGGCCCGAGTTTCCATTTCTGACCGGGCGCTATTGGCGGGCTCCTTATGCTATGGCTGAAGCATTGTGTGGTGCTAACACTGCCACATGTAGTAATTGTCGCCGATGTGGTGTACCCGGTGGTTTTGCTTGCCTACAGAAAGTCTATCGCCCTCCTTCCAGCAATGGTGGCTGGAATTCAAAGTGGGTTACGGGCTCTAGTTAAAAGCCTGTGCCAAGTGGAGGCTATTGTCGACTCCGAGGGCAGGCCAGAGGTTGATTCGGAGGGAAGGCCGAGAGTGAAGACCCCTAACCCTAGAATCGAGCTCCCATATACGTACCTGATGGCTTGGTACGTCATGCACTACCCTTCACTGATGACGGCAATGCCTCTTTCTGCAGGGTTTGTTCCCTTCGTGCAGAAACCGGAGAATTCGAGCTGGTCTTGCTATTACATGTTCTACGTTCGGAAATGTATTCTGAACGCTTCAAACTATCATCTTGACCGTTGCTTCCCCGAGATCGCCGGTGCGGCTTATGAAGATAAATTTGTCGATCTTGCGGAACCAGATGATTTCACAAGGCTGCCATTGGGAGTCTTCTGGTGGTTGATTAATATTCGGCCTGAATATCTGCTCTTCCATCAAGGAAATTCATGTACGATCGAGCCTTACATACCCAGTCGTTTTGCTCGATAGTTTGGCTATGATCAATTGTATATTGGCAACCCCAATGCTAATCTTTCCTTCAGTGGAAATTTATTTGAGGGTGCTCGGGCATGGTACTACAGCGTGGCTGGAGGGACAAAGGCTATTTTTAGTCTTCCTTACAAGACGCCTAATTGTTATACCAGCCTCAGCTTCTGTACTTGGTACTCCCTGGCTAGTAGAATGCCTGATTTCGAAATAAATACCTCGTGCATTAAGAGCATCCAAGCGTCTTATAAGGACAAGTTGGAGTCCAACAAGCGTATATGAGGTATGGACGAATATCAGGCAGCCGAGAAGGAAACAAGAGGGGAAACAGGGATAGGACCAAGGGCAGCAGCACCCAAGGGGCAGCCTGCTAAAAGGAGTTGGCAGGCTGTGTCCAAACGTTCCTACAGTTCTGCTTCTAAGGGCGAGCCTATCCCGAAGAAGGCTAGGAGGGAATCGGAGGCTGAAGCTTTAATGCCCAAAGTAGTTCCTTCTAGTGTTGAGGAGCAGAGGGAGGAAGAGGAAGATGAAGAGGAGTCCCCCTTCTTCGTCCTCGCGGTCTTCGCAGTAGGGGCCCCGTGAACTTGGAAGAGGGGGAACTCGCAGGTGAACTCGCCATGGCTGAAGAGGTCGAGCAACCCGAAGTTGACCTGGTAAGGAGGGATGAGGTTGAGATTCCAGAGGTCTCAACTCAACCTAGGCCTTCTTCAGTTCATGAAAGAAGGGTTGAGGTGCAGTAGTTTGGGTCTTCTAGTGTATTGATGCCCACCTCGCTGGTTGTCGACCCCAGACCTACTACTGGGGTACTCAGTGGTAAGGTCTCGATTGCTGAGACTTTCTGTGTTGAACTGTCGTCTTCATCGTCTGAAGAACACGGATATTATTCTGGCGAAGAAGTCAATTTTGGCGATGAACCCGTTCTTCCTGATACGAGCAAATTCTCGCATATCTTAGAGGAAGAGATACAGGGATGTGACCCTGTGATGGTTTCGCCGATAGTAATGATTGCTGCTACTGAAGGTATTTTCCTTGTCTTCTTGAACCGGCCCCTCATCAAGTTTGGGAAGAGTTCTGACATTTCCTTTTGATTTTCTTCTACAGGGCTGGCTATCGACAGTGAAGCCATAACTTCTTCTCATATTGAGGAGATGATCCAAGAGCTGGCCCAGCAGGAGGGCCATGAGGCTCCTATTACCGGAATGCCTCAAGAGAGTGCAACCGTCGAGGTCAAGGAGGCCTCAACCTCATACGACCTATCCAGGAATTTGCCATCTTCATATCCTCAACTTGGTAAGAGAATACTGACGTATTGGATACTCTCTCCTTTTTATTGTTATCACTGACATTTTAATGGTGTGGTTTGCAGAGAGCATTGGGGGAGCTCAAGTAGAGGATCCCGTGCAAGCATTGGTGCAGAAGATAGTACAGTTCAAACTTCGGTCGGGGAACCCAACGCCGTAGGGTTTGCTGTTGCTTCTGTTGCAGTGGAAGTTGCTACGACAATAACTTTCCTGGAGGTATCGATGACTACCTCAGTATCTGATGAACCTATCGTCGGCCTCACTCCTGCGCAAGTTGAACTGGTTCCCGTCTCTCATCCTGTCATGGAAAGGGGGTCCGGGAGTACATCAGCAGAGTTATCTCCAGCTAACGACATCATGGAAGAGCTAGCACGTCAAATGGTACAACAATTTTTTGCTTCCATGAGGTCCTGTGTTGACCTGATCCTTTCTGGGGGCAGTTCTTTCGATTTTGCCCGAATACTTCTCAAAAATCAGATCGAGAATATTGGCCACACTAGGAGTCCTTCATAGGCAAGGGCATGCCTGATGCTGGTTGAGCAGCTGAGGAACCACCTGAAGGAGCTCAAGGCTCTGGAGAATACTGGCTTAGTAGATGAGGCTCGGACGACACTGAGTAAGCTTCTTGCCGCTCAAGAACATGAGCGAAAGGAGATGGAGGAGCAAATAGCTGAAGAGGCCCGCCATCTCCAGCATATCCAAGCTGACCACCAAAGAATGATTGGCGATTCTAAGGAATCTGAAATCATCATACAAAGTACAGAGCAGGTTATCACCACCGCTCGAATTACCATTGTCGGGGCGCAAGCCTTGATTGGGACCAATGAGCAGAAGCTTGTTGCTGCTAGAAAAAGGTTAGAGGAGCTGAAAACTGCCAGGACACAGGTTGAAGAAAACCTCTCTGCTCATTCCTCCAGATTGGAGTCTGTTCAGGCGCAATTGGCTACGAAGAGATTTTTGTCTAAGGAGGAGCTGCGGGTCCAAGCTCTGGTGGAGGCTGAAAGGGCACGTCAGCACGAGATGCATCGCCTCCGGGAACAACTCCGTTCTTTGGCGAAGCAGGATTATTAGCCTTCTTCTCCTTTTTGTATTGTTCGCCCTCCTTTTTTTTTTGTAACACTCCATTTGTCAAGAGTGTCTGTACTACTTCTATCATTTTTGAATCAAATAATAAAAGTTTTCAAAATTTTGTTTCATCTTTATCCTTTCAAGTTCTTTGCTAGCTGTAGATGAACTCAATTTTCATAACCGTAGTCCTTGTAGTCTTTAGTCGGCCATGAATAATAAACTCAGGCTGAACTGAGTTCTTGAGCAAGACGCGGCTCTCATTTATAGTAGAGACGAGGTTCTGGGAAACGCAACTCGGACTCGCTAATGGAGACGCCGTTCAAACTCACCAGGGAAGACGCGCGAAATTTTCTTTTTGATAAAGACACGGCTCTGGTTATGGAAGGACGCGGATCCATGGACGCGGCCCTTGATTTTGTCAGGATGCAGAACTTAGGATGCAGTGGAGACGCGGTCTTAGGCTCCTCAAGACTGACGCATGGATCTCAGCTAGGTGATGGGGATGCGGCACTGGCTCAATAGAGACCCAGCTCTGATCTCTTGATATGGCGCAGGCTCAGGCCATATTGAGTTTATGATGGAGCTGTGACATTCATCTTACCGTGGAGGCGCAGCTCTGGGCTCTTCGAGAATGACGCGCATCTTCTCTGGTTGTTTGAGGACGTAAATTTCAGAACGCAGCCTGCAAGTTGATGCGAACTCAAGACACAACCTCTGAATGGACCCAATTCGCTGAGGAGACGCGGCTTTGAACCACTCCAAGAGACGCGGTCGCCGCCCTTTCAAAAGGAATGAAAGGAACGCAGCTTTTGGGTTCATGAAAGGAAGCGGATTTCAGGACGTGATCTTTGAGTCTGCGCTTGACGCAACCTCCTAAGCGTCACATACAGCCCATCTTAAAGATCTGGTTGGACCTTTAAATGCCAAGTCGGCGTTGACGATTGGAGAATTGTGTCCTCCGATGTTTGATCGAAGCGGCAATCCACGCGTCAGCTCATTATTGGGTTTTGACGTTCGTGCGAGGATTAAGGCTGATGGCTCTGATTTTTACGCCATTAATTACAGGCCTTATGGCTTGCCTATAAATAGGCCTCGCCCCCTTAACAGTCCATTGCTTAGACTATTTTCCTTAAGAGCATGCGCTCTGAGGGTTCTTGTCTTGACTTATTTTTCTTCTCTTCAAGGGGATGTGTCCCTATGGACAATGAGAACTCAAAGCTTCCATGCTTTCCTTTGATCTTTTTCAGAGATTATCACTGTCAAGTGATTTCAAGATCAAAAGGCATCGCTTTAAGTACCTTTTACGGCTGCGCCTTGATGCATAAAGTTCAACCTCTAAAGGTTTCTTCTAAGGGTAGGGACCACTTGTCGCCATGAAATACTCAGTCCCATTGAGTTTCTATTTTTCTATCCCTTGAAGAGGTTCACTCTCTTGACCTTCTCTTGAAGTCTGATTGGTGCGCCCATTACTTGGAAGTCGCGTCTTTTAGACTTCTTGATGAAGCACGAGTCGATTGACCTTGGATTTTAACTTAAAATCCTTTGAACGTGAGTGTGATGAACTCTGTATTTGGATCTTGAGACGCGAGCTTTATATATAAAGTTCACGTTTGAGGTTCTTGACTTAAAGAATTTTAATTCTTTCGAGGCCTTGGGACTTGGATGTGGTAACCCTTGTTTCTCAAACACGGGTGTGGCAACTTCTGTGCCTGGTCTACTTTGCATCTCTATTTTGGATGCGGGTCTAAAACCAGACCGCGTTTAGATCTGTGCGCATCTGAAGTCCACTTTACATCTCGTATTTTGGATGCAGGTCTAAAACCAGACCGCATTCAGATCTGTGCGCGTCTGAAGTCCACATGTTCAACTGCGTCTGCCCCTAAATTGTTCTGTTTCTGTCTTAACAGAATTTTAACTTTCTGATTTTTGTTTCTTACAGGCAGTCTTAGTCAGCCTTTTACATCTTCGCTGGGCCCTTAGGAGAATACTTTGACTAGCGAAGTTGTTCGATGGTCGAGCACTAGAGAAATTAAGGCTCTTGTTCATAGGCGAGAAGTATTTATGCGACTGATGACATCCGTCACGTCCTTATTGGACATGATGCACCGGCACTGCCCCGGGTTTGTCATGGTCACAATGGGTATGATGGTGGGTATGGTCTTCTTGCAGGTCATGGGAAAGAGGATGTCACCTGTAAGGTCTCAAATCCTTCCTTCACCAATCTTACCCCCAGAAGTGACATCGACGAAAAACCCATGCTCATTGGATGACTTTCTGGTGGTGGAGATGTTCATCAACGAAGGACTATGGCCCACACCAGTTGGTCGGGTGGAATCAGAATGTTCTTCTGAATTTCGACCTCAAGAAACACCACTGTTCTTGGTTAACGATGAGCTTTTTCAATGTTTATGTCGTGCATCATGATGTAATCATCATCCGATTGTCTTAACAGTGCTCAGCCCTTCTTCGGCGCTCTTCCAAACATCTTGTATTTGGAGTAGTGGTAATGCTTCAAGGAGTGAGTGCAACCTTTTACTGAGAGAGAGGGACTTCTTTGTACTCCTTTATTGTAACACTCAATCTTATTATATAAGAGAGCGCTTTGTATCACTTTTGTATGTTTGAATATAAATAAAAGTGACACTTTTTCTTGTCTTCTTCTATTGTCTTGAATTCCTTTTTCGTATCGAAAAACAGACAAATAAAAGTATGGACCTTTAACTTGCTAAAAATATGTGATAATCATAACGAGTCAAAGTTTGAAGAAAAATCCTGTTTCAGGAATGCCGTCAGAGGTATGATATTAACTTGACAGGAGTAGGATGGTTCTTGTGGACTTGACAATCTATAAATGAGAATGACAAGTGGAATTTGTACCCCTACGGAGGATTACAAATGAGTTTTCATCAGAGGTTTGATATTAACTTGACTAAGACTCAGTTGGGGATTTAATGAAAACACTGTTAATCCTAACAATGTTTTTTTTTAAGTGGACTTGTTGTTCTGTTGATAAGAATAACAAGTGAGACTAGACTCACGGGGAATCTAGGAGAACTTTTACCGTTAGAGGTGTGATATTAACTTAACGGGTTAAATTAAATCTTGTCAGAAGTGTAATGTTAACTGGACAAGGGTGTGAGTCAGAGGTGTGATATTAACCTAACTCAAGAGTGTTTCAGCTTCATTTGGGAAGACTGAAAGTGTCACTGTCATAGGTGTAATGTTTAACTTGGCAGTGAGGGTAATGCTAGAGGTGTAATTTTGAACTTGGCATTGGTCATCTCGACTTTGACAAGGAAGTCCGAGGGAAAATCATGGCCATAGGTGTATTGTTGAACTTAGCAATGAACTGAACGCTAGAGGTGTGACGTTAAACTTAGCATCGCTCATCTCAATTTCGATATGGAAGCCTAAGGAAAAGTAACTGTCAGAGATTTAATATTGGACTTGGCAGCAACTCAATCACTGTTAGAGGTGTAGTGTTAAATTTAACAGTAATTTGTCAGAAGTGTAATGTTAACATGACAGTGGTTGATTTGCGATATGAGCAATTTTGAAGACTTGTCATTCTATTGATGAAAATTGACAAGTGAAGTTTAAAGTATCAGAGGTGTAGTGTTAACTTGACAGTGGTTGATTTGCGATATGAGCAATTTTGAAGACTTGTCATTCTATTGATGAGAATTGACAAGTGAAGTTTGAAGTGTCAGAGATGTAGTGTGAACTTGACAAATTTGAAGGTTGTTTACTCCATATAGAGTTGAGACAAGTAAGATTTGTACTCGCAAGGGAGTAGAGATCTTTTTCATTGCTAGAGGTATAGTGTTAACATAGCAATAATTGTATTTTGTGGACTTACCATTCTGTGTATGAGAATTGGTAAGAGATTTTAGAGGAGAGAGTGGAATCAAGTCCACTAGGATTTTTAGTAAACCCTCAGCTATCAACGGATTTGGTGTGCCATTACCAACTACCGTTTGAGTTGGGCTAGCCATGCTATTTCTCTCAGCATGATAAGTTGTCGAAGACTTATGTTGGACTTAAAAGCCAACATTTTCCTCTATCCTTAGGGTCGGAGGCTCCGGATGTTAATCAAGAGAGTAGCTAATACTAAAACCCAAGTTTCGCATTTTGTTTCTTTCTCAATATTTACATCATGTATCATGATGCAGCCAGTGCTCGATCAGTTTGACACTGATCTACTGTGATGTGATCTAGTAAAAGAAAGAAGCTCTTCTTGGATCTAGAGTTTTGATCAAAGGTGTAATATTAACTTGATCGGAGGAAGAGTGCTATCTGAAATCACCTAGAGGGGGGGTGAATAGGTGATGGCTATATGAAATATGGCAACAATGGGGAATTAAAAATTCTACTAACAAATTGCACAAATTAAAAGACTAGCAATAAACACAATAAGTAGTGCAAGGAATAAAGGAGTTGAGTTTAGAGAAAATTCGAGCAAACGCAAACACAAGTATATGTTTCCGAGGTTCGAGCCACGCTCTACGTCCCCGCCTTCACACTTGAAGGATTTCCACTATTATCGATCCCACCGGATCTTCAATACAGGACACACTTGTCCGTTCACTTGTGATGCCTGTTGACTGAATTTTTCTGCACACAAAATATTATATGTTAGTTTTAAGAATAGATGTGCAAGTCTCAGTTCTAATCCGCGGTAGCAGGGCTATGCGGGTCGTGATCCTCAGGGAGGGACTGCGATGGAAGCGTTAAGCAAGTTTCTCTAAAGTTTTTATTTTTATTTGTTAAGTTAGAAAGGAAGTGGTATTTACAATGGGTGGTAGAAAAGAATATGGAGATGAGTTGTATTTAATCTACAAAAAAGAAAAGAAAAGAAAAAGAAAGAAAACTTATCTCTTTAGTCTGCTTGCCGTTTGAACCGTTGCGATGATTTCCCTTTTCTTGGAAGGTGTACAAGCACGGCTTATGGGATCGTCCGCCTTCTTAATCTACTCTACGAAATGAAAAACAAGCTATGAAGACCTGTTCATCGCCATTGGGCCGTCAAGGTTCCTTCTTCGGCTAGGTATTCTCGAAGCAGTTGGATCTCATGGTGGGCAAGACATTAGAGAATAAATAGAAGAAAGTAGATACAAGATTAAAATAAGAATAAAAGAAACTAGAATAATACAAGAATAAAATAAAACAAGCCTTGATTCGATTATTAAACAATGGTGGAAAAATAACACTTACACCGACTGTCACCATCAGTACAAGCAGATCCCTTCCTCCATGAATACATCATCTCCTCTCAGCTTTTACAAAAAGAAAATAAAAAATATACAAAGGTGGAAAGAAAACCTAAAAACCCTAATTTTGGCCCTTGGCTCTTCTCTGGACGCTCTGTACGTTGCACTGCAGGGGCTATTTATAGGTGCAGAGGGAATCAGAGTCCCAGTCGAACTCCCCTACGAAATCTGGTACAGGGATAAGATCAAATTACCGCGGAAACGCGGCTTTTGCCGCGATTCCGCGGCAATACTGTGGCATATGGCCACGCACTTTGGCGCGTGGCTTCTCCTGGTCCGTCCATCTAGTCGCCTGCTTCTGGAAGTTTTGATCCTGGCTCTTTATGTTGGGATTTCGAGATAACTTGGTAATCAAGTTACCTTGATCTCAATTATCCCAAATCTTTTATCACGAATTTCCTTCTTATCTTTGGCTTTTATGCTCATCCTGCAAGAGTTTAGGGTTGGGTAGAATTCTATCCTTCCCTCATCTTTGATAATTGCAACTTTAGCCCTTGCATAATTGCACTTTGACAATTGATATTTGCACTTTGACTCTTGGGCTTCAAATATGGGCTTGGATCTGGGCTTTTGGGCTCTTTAGGCTTTATTTATTGTTAACATAATAATTCGAGGCCTGCACACAATAAATTACAAATCATTAATAAATGTGCAGAATTAAATGAATAAATATGAAAATGTGATGGTAAATATGATGATAAAAATGCACTTTTGACTACCAATCACACCCCCACACTTATCTTTTTGCTCGTCCTCGAGTAAAAACAAAGAAAAAGAAAAATTAATCTAACCTAACTCACTTTCGTAGGAATCACGGTTGCACTTAGCACGTGCAACAAGCCGTTAAACCTCTAGGTTACCCTAGAGGACGAGTGTTGTCTCGTGAGGGTTTTCAGCGGATTACACCCACAAAATCCATAAAAAGAAAAATATTTGAATTATTATTGAAGAGACTAAGTAGTCTATAAGTTTTAGGATTATCATTTTTATTCATTCCTCAAACCTAGTCTTAATAAAGTCAATTGTTATTCATTTTAGGTAAGAATTAAAATTGAATTTCTAATATAGTCTTTTTCGTTACCAAAAATCATATGCATCCTTATGTTTTTACTAGGAATTCCTTAACTTGGACTCTCATGCCTCTTTATTATTTTTATAACATCATCTAATTTTCTTTCGTGTAAGTATCGAGGCTTCTTGAGGCCCTCATACCTAACTAATTGACTATTAGATGTGTTAATACAAAATTTTTTTTTTTTTTTGGCATGTATAGCTCATCTAATTTTCTTTCGTATAAGTATCAAGGCTTCTTGAGGCCCTCATACCTAACTAATTGACTATTAGATGTGTTAATACATGTATAATATTTCTTAGTCTTCTTAGGCTTTCTAATCCACCCATGTAACGAACTTAAAGTCGATGACTCCCAAACCGGTTGGCTTTAGGGCACCAAGTGAGAAAACACCCCGCGGACTCAAATTCGAGTGAACTAGGCCACAAAACTAAGAACTTTATTTTATTTAGAACTCACCTTTAGGCATGAATACTTATGCTTCTTGAGGCACATGTATCAGCTTAATTGGTGATTTTTTTTTTTCGTTTTTTTTCTTTTTTTTTTTTTTTTTTATGAGGCACAAGGTCTTTGTCTTAGAATCCTAGATATGCATTTGGTATGCACATTTCATTAAGGTAAAAATCAAGACTAATTATTTATTCAATTTCTCTCCTATACCTAAAAATTAAACAATTTATTTATTTTGACCAAGTTTTTAGAAATCCTAATCATGATTTTCCTAATCCTTAAAACTAACTTAGGTTTCTTTCAAAAAAATAAGTCAAAATACTGTCCTTTTTATAACAATTTTTTTATATATATATATATATATATTTTTTTTAGTTTTTACTTATGTTAGTATGTTAGTAAAGCCCACCCCCACACTTATCTCATGCATTGTCCTCAATGTATGAATGAATGCATATATGCATGAAACAGAACAAGGGAAGGCAGAAAATTACCTTAGGGGGTGGTTCCGGTGGTGGTCTAATTGGTCCACGAAATGCGGCCCAAACAAGATAACGTGGTAGTTCACGGGACCTACCTTTATTGACCTCTTTTTTATTTACATATTTACAGTCCCCAGAATGAATAGGATCATGGAAGATCCTCTCGTGAAACTTACTCCCTTTACATGACCAGTCCTGGAAAATCATCACAGAGTCATGGTCTATACCTATGTCCAACAAAAGAATGTGACTTGGTAAAATGGTTGACTTGGACTCAAGAATGATAGGTTCAGGATCTAATACCGACTCAGGAAAGAAACTCAAATCAAGTAAAGGTTCAGGAGTCGGGCTAGGATCAAGAAGTGGGTCCAAGTCAAGAAATTGAAACTCAAGTCTACAATCATTTTCCCACAATGGAATGTGACTCAATGTTGGTGATTCAAGTTCAGGAATGATAGGTGTGGGAATCAAAACTGACTCTAAAATATTACCTAAGTCGGGTAACAAAACAGGAGTCAATAATGATTCGGGAATTTGAACTTGATCATAGATTTGGGAATCTAGGTCACATATCTCATTAGTTTCAATCTCATAAAAATGGGAACTTGCCAATTTTTCCATGGGACTTTCAAAATTGCACAATTGGTCAAGTTCAAAATGATCATCAAAATGGGTGATTCAATTTCATGATTTATGGTATGGGAATAAATGTTGGCTCAGAAAATTGGTCCAAATTGGGTAAGGATACTGGAGTCAACATAGATTCGAAGATGGAAACTGAATCGCAAAGTTGGGGATCGGGTTCACATTCATAATCTAATTCAATCTCATTGAAATTAAAACTAGCCAATTTGTCCAAGGATTGGGATTGAGCAAGTTCATATTGATGTGATGAAATTGAATTTTGATCAAGGTCTTCTAGACAGAATGATTCTTGGTTCCTATCAACTTGGTTGGTTCGCTCAAGAATGTTTGAAAGTCTAGAAATTTGATCATTCATTATATCTTGCAACCGATCCACTTTTTCTTCTAACCCATCAAATAGATCAATGGTGGACTGAAACCTTGGTGATGTGGGAGAAGACGTATATGAAGATACGGGTTGAACAGGTGGTTGACCATATGGCTCAGGGGTATTGAATCCCCATTGACTCTGTGAAGAGTAGTGATGATTATTCCAATCTTGTTCATAGTATTGGGACTGGGGCATGTAATGATTCGGATAAGACCAATCTGGCACACTAGGTTGGTCAAAGTTATGATATGCCGGGTTGGTAATATCCGAATAAGAGATTGGTGTGTAATATGGATCCTCATTAAAATTGAAAAAATTATTGTTATAGGCCATATCACACAATCACAAACAAAACAAAAAAAAACAAACAAAAAAGAAAAATTTCTAACCTAAGTTAGGGTAGACCTAGACCTAGACGACTCCTAACTGGTTAGACTGTCCACGGGAGGTAGGGTGCAGACTTTGACCACGAGTTAATCAGCCAGGTCAGGGCAAGAGTGGTGGGAGGTTTTCCGTCAAAGACGTTCCTTAATTAAATAACCACCAATCTTCGGGCTTTCGGCCCTCAATCCCTTTCCTAGACACTGATTTGACAAGAGTCAACTTCCAGCACTGTTCCCCCTTAGGATAATCTCCTATTGAGTCCGAGATGTCCCTAGGGCCAATGTCTACTAATTTTTAAGTTAGGCTTGGGTTAGTGAGTGCTTGGGATATGATTTTTGGGCTAAGGAAGGGTGATGAAATCCCCACCTTATCTTGTTAATGGGTTATGCCCTTAAGATGAATTAGTGCAAGTGGACAAGATAAATAAATAAGAATCACTCAAAGCAGAAAATCAACCAAGAGATGAATCCTATTCTACATGCAATGCGTACGTACCTTACTTCTCCAGCACTCTTCAACAGTAAAAAAGAATAATTGAAAAGACACGTGCCTAATATGCAAACGTCTAATCACTTTTTATTTTTAACAACCAATGATTTACTGTTGAATTATTAGCAATTTACAGGTATATCACAGAACAAAACAGAATAGAGCAGTAAGCAGTAATCTCAAATTTCAGCAATCTGCAAAAAACTGAATTAGTAGTTCACTGCACTTGCCACGGATCCGCGGCTCTGGCCGCGTTTCCGCGGCAAACTTGCAGGCCCTCGTGCTCTGCCTTCGAGGGCAGAGGCACTGGGTTGATGTATGTCCTTGCTGCTGCTCTGTTTCTGTTTCCTGTTCTCCAAACCTGCAAACAGAAAAGAATAAAGAATTAGTTAAAAATTAAATTTTTATTAGAGATAAACTTACCGTCCCTCCCCGGCAATGGCGCCAATTTGTTGACTGAATTTTCCTGCACACAAAATATTATATGTTAGTTTTAAGAATAGATGTGCAAGTCTCAGTTCTAATCCGCGGTAGCAGGGCTATGCGGGTCGTGATCCTCAGGGAGGGACTGCGATGGAAGCGTTAAGCAAGTTTCTCTAAAGTTTTTATTTTTATTTGTTAAGTTAGAAAGGAAGTGGTATTTACAATGGGTGGTAGAAAAGAATATGGAGATGAGTTGTATTTAATCTACAAAAAAGAAAAGAAAAGAAAAAGAAAGAAAACTTATCTCTTTAGTCTGCTTGCCGTTTGAACCGTTGCGATGATTTCCCTTTTCTTGGAAGGTGTACAAGCACGGCTTATGGGATCGTCCGCCTTCTTAATCTACTCTACGAAATGAAAAACAAGCTATGAAGACCTGTTCATCGCCATTGGGCCGTCAAGGTTCCTTCTTCGGCTAGGTATTCTCGAAGCAGTTGGATCTCATGGTGGGCAAGACATTAGAGAACAAATAGAAGAAAGTAGATACAAGATTAAAATAAGAATAAAAGAAACTAGAATAATACAAGAATAAAATAAAACAAGCCTTGATTCGATTATTAAACAATGGTGGAAAAATAACACTTACACCGACTGTCACCATCAGTACAAGCAGATCCCTTCCTCCATGAATACATCATCTCCTCTCAGCTTTTACAAAAAGAAAATAAAAATATATACAAAGGTGGAAAGAAAACCTAAAAACCCTAATTTTGGCCCTTGGCTCTTCTCTGGACGCTCTGTACGTTGCACTGCAGGGGCTATTTATAGGTGCAGAGGGAATCAGAGTCCCAGTCGAACTCCCCTACGAAATCTGGTACAGGGATAAGATCAAATTGCCGCGGAAACACGGCTTTTGCCGCGATTCCGCGGCAATACTGTGGCATATGGCCACGCGCTTTGGCGCGTGGCTTCTCCTGGTCCGTCCATCTAGTCGCCTGCTTCTGGAAGTTTTGATCCTGGCTCTTTATGTTGGGATTTCGAGATAACTTGGTAATCAAGTTACCTTGATCTCAATTATCCCAAATCTTTTATCACGAATTTCCTTCTTATCTTTGGCTTTTATGCTCATCCTGCAAGAGTTTAGGGTTGGGTAGAATTCTATCCTTCCCTCATCTTTGATAATTGCAACTTTAGCCCTTGCATAATTGCACTTTGACAATTGATATTTGCACTTTGACTCTTGGGCTTCAAATATGGGCTTGGATCTGGGCTTTTGGGCTCTTTAGGCTTTATTTATTGTTAACATAATAATTCGAGGCCTGCACACAATAAATTACAAATCATTAATAAATGTGCAGAATTAAATGAATAAATATGAAAATGTGATGGTAAATATGATGATAAAAATGCACTTTTGACTACCAATCAATGCCGCAACACCACCCGGAGCACACTAGCTCGCCTTGAGGCCGATGCCTCTACAACTTCGCTCAAGAAGAAAATGATCACACTTGATCACAAAATAGCTCACTTGCACAATCCTATAACCAAGATGTAGATGTAGAAATTTGGGATTGTGTAGTGCAAAATCTAGAGAGAAGTAGAGGAATAGGCTTCAAATGGGTGTATGGAAATTTTGGCTTTAAAAATCTTTTCTAAAATGAAAACTTGAAATCCTATGAAAATCTCTTGAAAAAATGTTTAGGAATTGTTATCTTATCATGTTGAAGTCACCCTCTATTTATAGGGGTTGAAAAACTGGGTAAAACAGCAAGAGAGATTCGTTGGGGTGAGATCCCAACAAAATCTGTCAGAAAAATAGAGCTGTTGGAGTCTGTCAGAACTTCTGACAGCTGCCGGTCGACCGGACCGGTCGACCGCCAACGGTCATATTTTTGACCGTTGGGGGACTACGGTCGACCGTCCTGGTCGATCGGAACAAACAGAGAGCACTGTAAGTGCTCCGGTCGATCGGAGCGGTCGGCCGACGTACACACATGCACAGCGTGTACGTCGGTCGACCCGGGCGGTCGACCGGCTCCTGTCTGTTCTGAAAAAAAAACAGAACTGCAGAAAGCCAGAACTTGGTTCTAAGGGTTTGATCTTGTGGTTTGGGGTTTTGGACATTGTAAAAATAGGAGTATGACCATATGTCACTACCCTAACATGTAAAAATATTTTGATAAAGTTTCTCTTGATAAAAACTTGTTTTTCTCAAAAATCGGTTTTTCCAAAAACTTAAAGTTTCTAAAAACAAATTTCCAAACATGTTACCTATAAAACTAAGTTGGAAATAGAATTTGAAATTGTTTTTGAAGCCATATATCAAACTAAAGTGTGTGTAAGTGACAATCCCATAAATCTACTTCTAACATCTAGTTTTGACAAAAAGTCTAAAAGAAAAGCAAAATTACAAATCTTGGACTTTTTCTTTGACTTGGTCTTTTCTTCATGTCTTGATCCCGAAGCTTCCTAATGTGCTTAGCTTGGGAATGCACATCTTTAGCGGCGTCCAAACTTGTGAGTCTTGATAGTGGAGCCGTCAAAACAACCTGTTTAACCTGAAATACTTTTAAACAAAATTGTTAAATACATAACTAAATATGGTTTGTTATCATCAAAATATTCAACAAGATATAGGGCTAATGGCCTTTGGGCCAACAATCTCCCCCTTTTGATGATGACAAAACATATATAGTTATTACAAATATTTTGGGTAGAGATTTCAAATGAAGCTCCCCCTCAACATATGCATATACAAAAATATGCTCAAGCATAGACAAATCTCAAAAAAAAAATTGTGGGTGATAATCAACGACACATCCACAACACATCCACAACACATATATCCATGCTAGATAAAAATACTCATGTCATAAAATAGAAATGGAACACATGTCCACAAAGCATAACCAACATAAATAAGTACATGTCCACACAAACACAAGTACATGTTCACACAAACAAAGATGTCCAAACAAACAAAGATACAAACAAAGATGTCCAAACACAATACCAGTACACAACACAAATACATAAGTCAAGTACACAAAATATGAAATAAATCTCTCTCAACAAATAACTCTCCCCCTTTTTGACATCATCAAAGGGGCAGGTCACTCAGCACCACCCATCATGACCATATGTCACACCCTAACATGTAAAAACATTTTGATAAAGTTTCTCTTGATAAAAACTTGTTTTTCTCAAAAATCGGTACTAACAAAACTGCAGAAAGCCAGACCCTACTGCGGCTCCACCTCCACAGCCCGGCGTTGCTGGTTTCGATCCAGAGGAGGTCGGTCATGAGGATGTCAAAAAGGGGGAGAGTTATTTGTTGAGAGAGATTTATTTCATATTTTGTGTACTTGACTTATGTATTTGTGTTGTGTACTGGTACTGTGTTTGGACATCTTTGTTTGTTTGGAGATCTTTGTTTGTGTGGACATGTACTTGTGTTTGTGTGGACATGTACTTATTTATGTTGGTTATGCTTTGTGGACATGTGTTCCATTTCTCTTTTTATGACATGAGTATTTTTATCTAGCATGGACATATGTGGATGTGTTGTGGATTATGTTGTGGATTATCACCCACAATTTCTTTTGAGATTTGTCTATGCTTGAGCATATTTTTGTATATGCATGTGTTGAGGGGGAGCTTCATTTGAAGTCTCTACCCAAAATATTTGTAATAACTATATATGTTTTGTCATCATCAAAAAGGGGGAGATTGTTGGCCCAAAGGCCATTAGCCCTATATCTTGTTGAATATTTTGATGATAACAAACCATATTTAGTTATGTATTTAACAATTTTGTTTAAAAGTATTTCAGGTTAAACAGGTTGTTTTGACGGCTCCACTATCAAGACTCACAAGTTTGGACGCCGCTAAAGATATGCATTCCCAAGCTAAGCACATTAGAAAGCTTCGGGATCAAGACATGAAGAAAAGACCAAGTCAAGATCAAGACAATGAAAAAGTCCAAGATTTGTAATTTTGCTTTTCTTTTAGAATTTTTGTCAAAACCTAGATGTTAGAAGTAGATTTATGGGATTGTCACTTACACACACTTTAGTTTGATATATGGCTTCAAAAACAATTTCAAATTCTATTTCCAACTTAGTTTTATAGCTAACATGTTTTTTCGGAAATTTGTTTTAAACTCTAAGTTTTTGGAAAAACCGATTTTTGAGAAAAACAAGTTTTTATCAAAGAGAAACTTTATCAAAATGTTTTAACATGTTAGGGTAGTGACATATGGTCATACTCCTATTTTTACAATGTCCAAAACCCCAAACCACAAGATCAAACCCTTAGAACCAAGTTCTGGCTTTCTGCAGTTCTGTTTTTTCAGAACAGACAGGAGCCGGTCGACCGCCCGGGTCGACCGACGTTACACGCTGTGCATGTGTATACGTCGGCCGACCGCTCCGGTCGACCGGAGCACTTACAGTGCTCTCTGTTTGTTCCGGTCGACCGGGGCGGTCGACCGTAGTCCCCCAACGGTCAAAATATGACCGTTGGCGGTCGACCGGCAGCTGTCAGAAGTTCTGACAGACTCTAACAGCTCTATTTTTCTGATAGATTTTGTTGGGATCTCACCCCAACGAATCTCTCTTGCTGTTTTACCCAGTTTTTCAACCCCTATAAATAGAGGGTCACTTCAACATGATAAGACAACAATTCCTAAACATTTTTTCAAGAGATTTTCATAAGATTTCAAGTCTTCATTTTAGAAAAGATTTTCAAAGCCAAAATTTTCATACACCCATTTGAAGCCTATTCCTCTACTTCTCTCTAGATTTTGCACTACACAATCCTAAATTTCTACATCTACATCTTGGTTATAGGATTGTGCAAGTGAGCTATTTTGTGATCAATTGTGATCATTTTCTTCTTGAGCGAAGTTGTAGAGGCATCGGCCTCAAGGCAAGCTAGTGTGCTCCGGGTGGTGTTGCGGCATCACAAGTGAACGGACAAGTGTGTCCTTGTATTGAAGATCCGGTGGGATCGACAATAGTGGAAATCCTTCAAGTGTGAAGGCGGGGACGTAGAGCGTGGCTCGAACCTCAGAAACATATACTTGTGTTTACGTTTGCTCGAATTTTTTCTAAACTCAACTCCTTTATTTCTTGCACTACTTATTGTGTTTATTGCTAGTCTTTTAATTTGTGCAATTTGTTAGTAGAATTTTTAATTCCGCATTGTTGCCATATTTCATATAGCCATCACCTATTCACCCCCCCCTCTAGGTGATTTCAATTAGGGCTCTTGGAGCCGGAAGAGAGGAACTCTTCATACTTCGCCTGGTCGAACTCCACGATAAGTGATTCGACCATTTTTCCCATATAGGTGACGTCACCTTGCGCCACAACTTGCTCGTTGGTAGAGAAAGTTGTCCCTAGCGGAGTCGCCATCTCTTTTTTGGTAGGAGAAATTCGTGTAAAATTTCCTTGAATCAATGAAGAATTACAACGGATCAATACTCCGATTACAAGAGAGGGAAGATGTTCACGCTTGAATCTCCCCTTTGTTTAGTACTGGGTTCTTGATGTTGGCGGTGGAAAGTGAATCTTATTTTTCGTTGACCAGGTGAACGTCAAGACCTCTTAGGAATCCTCTCATTGGATAGCGGACGGAGTAACACAGCTTTTGTCCACCAAGAATCTCAAAGAGACTGTAGACAAAGACAAACTTGTACGCAGCAAGTTGTTAGAAGAGTTGAACTCTCTCTTTCTTTTCAGTGGAGGTCTTGGTGCTTCTACAGCTCGCAACCGAATTTCTTTTTTTTTACTTAGAATTTTCCGATTAACCCCTTCTCGTTAGCAAACGGGGCCATTTATAGAGGTTTCAGAGGGTGAACGTGTCCCCTAAAAATGCTCCATAATGGGGGTTAACTCCCTCATTACGTGGGCAGTAATTGACCCAGTAATAAGGGCGGTTATAACCGAGACGCGGGTTTTGAACCTTGCGCCTTGTTGCTGAAGTAATACTGAGACGCGGGTTTCGACCCTCGCGTCTTGGTGCTGCAATAATGTTGAGACGCGAGTTTTGACCCTCGCGTCTCGCGACTGCAATAATGCTGAGACGCGGGTTTCAACCCTCACGTCTTGGTCTTTGCAGTGCTGCTGAGATGCAGGTTTTGACCCTCGCGTCTTGGTGTTGCAGTGATGGCTATGATTAGCCCTGCGTCTGGAGTTTGGACTCTACTTTTTGATGACTTGTCTTTAGTGATTTTTAGACAGTCTACAGAACATGCTAAAAGAGTGAAAATATCTCCCGCTGCCACCTATCCCGTATATTGCCATTAAGCGGTCCCTTGCCTTTATCCAAACCTGAGGGTGATTAATATAACAGAGTGGGCTTGACAACTCAGTGAATAAAATAACAACATATGCATGACTATTATGTATGTCTATTTGAGATTTATCATAAAGTTAACAATTGTAATTTATACTATTTTTGTATATTTTTAAGTATTTGTTGAAATCCTGTCCAAAACACAATAATTGGTCCTATTAGTCAATTTGCCCTACTTATAGTCGACTAATACTATTATTAGTCGACTTAGCTTAAAGCTATAGTCGACTGAACTCTGTCCAGAAACATACCCATTCTCTGTTGGCTGCCAGTAACTCAACTAGTCGACTACCCTATTTTGTATAGTCGACTACTCTTGGTATTAGTCGACTTACAAGCCATCTATAGTCGACTACACCTTGACCAAAAAGGATGTTTACTCTCTGTTTGTTGCCTGTAACTAAAGCTAGTCGACTACCCTATCTTGTATAGTCGACTAACCTCAGTATTAGTCGACTACCCTATCTTATATGGTCGACTAAGGGTGGTTTCTAGAGGCTTACGTAACAGAATCTCACTTCTATAGTCGACTTGGCCCATGGGTTAGTCGACTAATCAAGTAGAATTTGCCTATATCAGTTGACTATCATAGAGTCTAATGTTAAGAAATTTTATATAGCTTTAACATGCAATTTCCATCTTAACCATATTAACACACTTGTTAAACATAAAGTTTGACTCTCCCTTCGATTACCTCCGATTAAACCTGGTCCCTTCCTCCTATACGTTATTCAACGAAATATTCTCCCCTTCGATCACCTCCGGTTCAACCCGGTCCCTTCCTCTAAATATGCAATAATTATATCCTTCATGTAATAACAACATGTAACGATTCATAGAGAAATGATAATATAAATAATTTTCATGATTTCTACTTTACATCATGCCAACATTATGGAAGTCACTAACATGTATAAATAACAACTTGCTAAGTTAACCATATGTGAGCCTTTTCAAGGTAACCAACACATTATATCATCTTAATATATGTGTAGCCATATATATGCATAAAGTCAAGTATGATGTTTATTCATAGAACTATTTCCTCTTAAGAGGCATGTATTTGACTATCATGTACGCACACAATAATATGTCAATCATGAACAATGGCAAGCATACTTGAGAATAACAACAACATATCACCATAGGATATAATGTACACATAAAGTCTATAAACCATACACATGCATTATCATTCAATTTCACGTCCACTTATGACTTAGCAATTCTCTACTATTATTTGGGGTTTAGATATTCTACTCACCCTTGAAGAGAATATCCTCTTATCAAGCTTGGTCACCGGCTATAATGGAGTCTACAAGGCCATAACAACATCATAATTAGTTTATAGTTTAAAGAGCATAAGAGGGTGTAGTAGTCTTAAGGATTTGCTTACATTCTTCAACCAATTTCACCCTCCTAACTTGTTAACCTAGGCCAACCTTGTTTTCAAGAATTTTCCTTTAAAGTGGTGTTAGATCACCACTTTTCTATGTTCTATTAGGCCTTTGGAGGAGATAAAATAGGTAAAGGAAGCCTTTTTAGTATAAGGAAAGGAAGGGAGAGATTTGTGAGAGAATGAGAGAGAGAGAGAGAGTGTGTAGGTGAAGAAAAAGGGAGGGAAAATGGTGTTGATGCTGCTGCCCTAGGCGGGCTGTAAGGGAGAAGAAGGGAGAGGAGTTTTTACAAGTTAGAATGAAGAGAGAGTGTGTGTGTTGGCAAATGAGGGTTTTCTCTTCATTTCCCCCTATTCATACTTCCCTTCTCTTAATGATATCATGTCAAGTGTCCCCTAACACCATCTCTCTACACCTATACCTTACTCCTATAATAAGGTTCCCATCCCTCTCCCCTTCATGAAGTATTTGTACCTACAAGTATGGTGGGGGTATTGTAAAAAAAAGTCAACATGCATGTATGTGTATTTAACCATATACATATATATACTAGTATATACATGGTATAATAAATAGTATAAGTATCTCACATGAATACTTGTTTTCACATTACCTCCCTAAAGCACTTAAGTATTAAGAAAAATAGGTGATTAGTTAAGGCAAGTGTTACACTAGTGGTATGGGACATTGGGAGGAGAGAGTGACGAAAATATCAGATAAATCAGACTTTCTCTGAAGGAATAAGTCCAAAACATGATGACACCAATAAGCTATCAGTAGACAAATAAATTGCTTTGGAAAGATAATAGATTGGATACTTTCTCTGAAGGAATAAGTCATTATTATTGATTTGGAGATCTTTCAAACAATTTGACTTATTCATCCTGTTATTCAGATGGGAGATTCAAACATGACTACAGTATCATCAAGCAGTGCTAAGCTGGAAAGTTTGAGCTGAATAACTGCTACTGCAGATTGGGATTTTGAGTCCAGGGAGACAAACCCAAGGGTAATCTTCGCAGGACATGAGAATATCGAAGAATTAATAAATATGCAAGAAGAAAAAGAAGATCCAAGTTTAATAAGTGCCGCTGAGAGTGCTATAAAGATTCACTGATAATTGAGATATCAGGGGATGCATCCAATCTAGGTGAAGAACACAGTGGAAGAATACCCTTTGGAGGGATCAGGTGACATTCTAGCTGGGCAGAGGACTGTGATTTATATGATGGAGACCTTGACGATTGGCATTTTGGTGACTCAGAGGACATGATAGAGGATGATGCCACCCAGAATGAGAGCTCTAATGAGAATGATTCTAGTTGCAGTAGTGCCACCTCTTAAGCCCATCAAATGTGCTTATGTGTATAAATGAGACTATGTTTTAGAATTTATTTTTTGGAAGGGGGATATTTTGTGTTTGTGTACGGTCAGAATAGGATTTAGGAAGATTTTTGTGAAGGGCATTTTGTTATTATGTGTGCTTAATGAAAATGTATAAATAACACATCACGTCTTGTAATCTTTTTGAAAAAAAAATGAATGTAATGTTGACCTTTGCCTAACTGAAATTTTACGATCATGCCTCTTTATCATACATGTACTTATATATGTCTACTCATCATCCTGTGGTAGTGATTAAATTATTATTTATTGTAGAGAGTAGATATATCTCAACCAACCGCTGGTAGACGATGGCTCAAATGAAGTGATACAGCAAAATAGTACGATGGGTAGCTTCCATGTTCCAAGCAACCAATGGAGATTTGAGGAGAATAGTGGAAAGAGATCAGAAGCTTCGGGAATGATGCCGGATTGGTTTACTCAATTAATGAATCAGGGGAATAATTCACATCGAGCCTAAGAACAGTTCCAGAAGTTGCACCCCCTTCATTTGAAGGAGAAGCCGACCCGCTGCAAGCCAAAAAGTGGTTGTTACAAATAGAAAAGATCTTGAATGTGATGAATTGTTCATAGGATCAGAGGGTATCGTTTGCCGCCTTCATGTTACAAAGAGAACTAGAACATTAATGGAGGATGATAAAAAAATAATGCTAAAACTCTGAAGGGAAAGATCACTTGGGACTATCTAATTCAGAAATTCAATGAGAAATACATTCCAGAATCCGCTAGGGATAGAGTGGCCTCAAAACTTCTAGAATTGAAGTAAAGACAAATGACAATGAATCAATATGACACAAAATTTACTCAACTATCCTGATATGCGGAAGGTTTAATCAGGAATGAAGCAGACATGACTAAGAAATTTGTAAAAGGCTTAACAACTGAAATCAGGAGTTTACTTATTCCCCTCCAACTAAAAATATATATGCAAGCTGTTGAGAAAACTTTAGAGGTTTAAACAGATTTGTTGTAGGATTCAGAGAATAAAGCAAGAGAAACTTTAAGTTTTAAGCGTCCGCGATATCAGGGACCACCTAATTGGAGGGTACACAGCTTTAGAATTGAAAGAAATATGGGGATCTGTGAGATTCCGATGCAAAGGAGTATATATCTGAGCTAGGGCAGGAATCTAGAGTTGAAGACTTCTCTCTTAATACATCAAACATACCCAATTCTTATCATGGAGCTACAGGGATGCCATTGTGTCGAAAGTGTAATAAGAGACACCTTGAAAATTGTAGTCAGAGAAGAGGCTATTATGTTTGTAGGAGAGTAGGGTGAAAGTACACCTAGAGGGGGAGTGAATAGGCGCAGTGCTAAGCTAAGAAAAATAATGCGGAATTTAAAAAACTAATTGTCAACCACACAAAGTGTAATCAAGAGTGAGTCCGAATTCCCTGTGAAGGGCTCTGTAACTACTCCTCATGATTCCTCTAAATTATGAGTTGAGGTACTTTAATTTCTCTCTTGATTGAACGAAAGTATGAGCACACAAACAATATCTAGCATGTATATGAATATGAACAATAATAACAATATAAGATATATAGAGAGATGAGAGTTGAGAGATAGAAGATCAAACGCAAACACCGGGATATATTTTGAGGTTCAAGCCACTGCTCTACGTCCCCGCCTTCACATAGGAGGATTTCAACTATCCATTATAGGATCTTCCACAATGGGACCTCCACCGAGAAATTATAATAATACACATGAAAGTACACAACTCCAACTCTCTGACACCTCTACACAAGAAGTAGGCACAAAGCAAAGTAAAAGTTTACATCTTGGTGATCTAATGATCACAAACAACACTTGGTGATCTAAAGAGATTACAAACAAATTTTTTACAAAACAATGATCCTAAAGATAGATTTAGAATTAGATAGCTCAAATATGTGAGAAATTAAATTGTGCGAAAAAGGAACTACAAACAAAATACTTGAGAAAAACTTCTTGATAGATATGAAAATTAAGAACAAAATAGAATTCTCAAAACTTATATTTCTTTGATTTTTTCAAACTTTGAAAACAAATAAAAATAGGAAATTTTGGCACAAAAAATTCTTTCCAAAACTTGCTGAAAACACTAGAGAAGTAGAGAATTTTTGCTTTTGAAACTCTTGTTGAAAACAGCCCCCAAAACTCATATTTATAGGGCATAGAAAAATGTAATACCCCTCTCCCGGAATACGTGCCTAGTTACGTATTCAGTCCTTTGACCGTATTTTTCCGATGTACCTTCCGTATTTGACCGATTTTAATTTCAAATATCATTTTTCAATATTTTAGATTTTATGTGATTTTCTGGAATTTTCTGGAATTAAAATAAATTTCTCCGAAACCGGTGTCGGCCAGTACCGCTGGCCGATTTCCGAATTTTTATCTTCCAAACTGTTAGGAATTTCTAGAAAGTCCTTTAGACTTTATTTCTTAGAATCATATTTCTTACCTATACTCTTTTTCTGAGAATTTTATAAATTTATGAAAATTCTTTCGGAGTCGGTAAATAACTGATTCCGGGATTTTTAATAAAAAATCTATACAGTATTTCTTCAAACGAATTTCACCATTGGTCTTCAAATATTATTCTTGATTTTTGGTAAAATTTTCAGACCATTCCAAAATACTTGAATTTCGGGCATTTTTTTTCCAAAATTTGCAAAATTCCTTTTCCACTTCATTTCCACCTCATTTCCCACTCACACTTCACCTAACCCCACTCACTCTCTCCCTCTCCCACAGCCGCCAAGTGGCCAAAGAGAGGACACTCATCTCACCCCTCCTTTTACAAGAAAACCCCTCACTTCTATCCAATTTCCAACCCCTTTACAAAAATCCCAAACTATAAATTCCTATTCATTTGCAAATCACTCTTTTTCTCTCTTTCACTTCAACAAGAGAAGAAACTCTCCAAGATCTCCTCCTTCCACAACTAAACCCTAACTCCAAGCACCCAATCCCTTCACTTCCACCTCAAGATCACAAGAGATTCACCCAAGGCTTCATCAAGGCATCTCCAAGGGAGAATCCTTCAACCTAGCTTCAACTACAAGTTGTGGATTGGAGCCAACACCTCCATCCTTGGATCAAGCTTCAGATTTGACCCCTCCAGGTGAGTTCTTACTCACCAAGACCTAGTTCACACATCACATACTTGAAGTAGAAATCTTTGTTCACTTGCACACTAAAAATCCTATTTTTAGGTCATCTAAGCTCAAATCCAACCATTCCAAGGGAGTAATTCACTCACCAAGACTTGTATTAGCCTTAGAGCACTGTGTTTACACTTCTTGTACACATAGGTCACCTAAAACCAGGAATTTAGCCATCAAACACGTTTCCAGAATTTCTGTCCTGTACACTGATTTTCCCCACTATTAGTCGACTTACCCTAAGACCTAGTCGACTAGAACACTTAGCTGAAATTTAGTTTTTCTGGAAGACACAGCATTAGTCGACTTGACCAAAAATATCAGTCGACTAATAAACTCTCTGGAAACCCATATTAGTCGACTCCTGAATCCACCTAGTCGACTAATCCATCCTGGACCAGAAAACCCAACTTTCTGTATCACAGATCTAGACGACCGAAATATCTGTTAGTCGACTAGTACTTCCTATTAGTCGACTAACCCTCTTACCCTAGTCGACTAGCATGCACTGAAACAGAATTCCAACACTCTGTATCCCAGTTTTAGTCGATCAATCCAAACTCCTAGTCGACTAGAAACCCTATTAGTCGACTAACCATTACCCCTAGTCGACTAATCCTGGCTGTGTGTCATAGTTAATTTCTGTTCTAAATTTAGTACCTATACTTGTTACATGTGTATTATTTCCTGCTTGTTCATGCTTCAATACTAGCACTACACGACATATAACTGAATGGATGCATCTCCTATTGCCTCATGACTTGTTATTGTATATATTCGTTTCATGGCATGTTAAATAGCAACATCACCACCTATCATGCCATCTCTTAAAACAAAGCATGATACACCGGACTTTTACGTAAAATGCACCAACTTACACATGGGTCAGGGGGAAATATGCGGATATCGATATGTGTTCGTGTTTACAGTGGTATTAGGATGTGCACCATGTTTCCGGTCTTACCTGTGGTACTCCAGGGGACCGAGGGGAGTGCTTCCTCCCTTTCCTGTTTACTGTCATGACAAGGGCATACATAAGACCCTCCTGTTAGCCTAGCGGCAGGTTCCGTCTTCAAGCAACGGAACAATACTGGGCCGTGGTCCCGGGCATGCACGGGACCCACTGTAAACATAGTTCGTCGATACAACCGCTGTTTCCAATAACAACCTTGTTTCACTAGGATATGGATCTATGTGCTCTGGGACGCTGGGTCACATAGCTAGATATCACAGTAAGACAAGTAATAATAATAAGACGTTAATTGTAGATTTGTTGCATATGATCTTACCTTATTGAGTTTACATCGCTTGTTAATCGTTGCTATTTATTGTAACTTCATTTCCTTTATTCATGATCCTTATGTCACTTGACTATCCTTTATTTGTTATTATATGTCTTGACCCTTTGGATTTGCATATTCAGATTCCGAGGCCTGGGTCGAAGTGGAGCCATCCACCGAAGATCAGGCTTTCTTTAGTGAGCAGGCAGATTAGCTCCGGTCCTCGTGCCAGACTCTTCCTTTTGGTTCACGGGATCTCCATCCATTTCGTGAGCATTTTGTATTTTTGATTGTATATCGTTCTTTTTGGACTTGGGTTGTGATAAAGGACACTTGTAAAGCGTTTTTGCTTATCATAACTTGTATAGCTTTGTATTTATCTTTTGTAAGTTGGCATATGAATATACCACGCTGTGTGTTGTACTCTGATACTTGTTGTACTTATGCTTAGCGTATATACGTGGGGGCACCATCTGACCTACGTATATGCGTTGCAGTGACGTTCCCGTATCTTTGGGATCGGGGCGTTACAGGTTGGTATCAGAGCCTAGGCTCTCAAACCTAAAAGTACAACCAAGTGGCAAATTCTAGTGATTTGCTAATGCCAACTACAATGTACAAAGTTATATAGTCCTTCTTGACTTCGTCCTTGATTCGATCCTCGTATCCTAAACTCCTTCCCTTTGTTTCCAATTCCAGATCTTATCCCTTTCGGTATGGAGAGACGTTCGGGTCGCAACAATGTCGGGCAAGTACCGAATGGACCCGTGGGAGGAGAGGGTGCTGATGTCCTGAGGATCATTCAGACTATGCTGGGAAACCAGCAACAGCAGATGGAGAATCAGCAGCAGCAGACTGAGCTCCTCAGGCAGGAGTTGGCAGCTCCGAAGGAGCAAAGGCCTGGGAACGTGTCAGACTTTCGGCGGCTGCAACCGGCCGTATTCACGGGAGTCGAGAGACCATTGGAGGCTGAACAGTGGTTGACAGACACCACCGATCTGCTGAACGCCGCCCGGGTGCCTAAGGAGAACCAAGTGGAGGTTGCAAAGATCCAGCTGAAGGACATAGCCAGGACTTGGTGGCTTGCAGAGGAGGCTCGCTTGAAGGAACCTATCTCTTGGGATACGTTCTCCAAGAGCTTTTATAGCAGGTTCTTTCCCGCCACTGCTCAGAAGGACATGGAGGAGCAGTTCATCAGGCTTCAACAGGGGAACAGATCCGTAGATGAGTATGCTGCAGAATTCCTCAGGCTGAGTCGCTTTGCCCCTTACATGGTGTCAGATGAAGAGAAGAGGGCAAGCAGGTTTCAGCAGGGTTTACAGATGGAGATCCAGATGTTTCTGATGCCCCAGCAGCTGAAGACCTATGCTGAGGTTCTCACCATCGCTCGAGAGGTGGAGCGTGGGTTTCAGAAGAAGCAAGAGAACCAGGCCATGAAGAGGCCGTTTGTGCCGGTGGGCAGGGGAGGACCATCCAGAGCAGCGAAGGTCCAGGCCAGGCAACCATTCAGGGCAGTTCCTTACCAGGTGGCTCGACCAGGTCTTATCTGCAATTTCTGCCAGAAACCTGGACACTCTCAGCAGGATTGCCGGAGGGCAAACGGATGGTGTTTGGTGTGTGGAGCACGAGACCATGCCGTGGAGACCTGTCCTCACAGGAGAATGGGGTTTGCTAATCAAACCTTGCCGGCACCTCAAGGGCAGAATGGACAGAGGGCACTACCAGGGCCAGTTGGGCAGAGGCACCAGGGACCAGTGTTGAGGAGAGCTCTTCCCCTTCCTCCACCGCGTGTTGTTCGCCCAGTACAGAGAGGAGCCCGGACAGCAGCAGGGCGTGGCAGAGGTCAGGCCTACAACCTGACAGCAGAGGAGGCTGAGGCTTCAGAGGAGGTGATTACAGGTAACATCAGAGTTCATTCTATACCTGTTCTCGCTCTCTTCGATTCGGGTGCATCCCACTGTTATATCTCCGACCATTTTGTGGCTGTTCATTCCATACCTGTTAAGGCTTTAGACCACAAGTGGGAGATAAGTACCGGGAATGGGGTAGTTGTATCTTCTAGAGTTTGTGCTGACTGTCCAGTGGAGCTTTGTGGGAAGACCTTGGCCATAGATATGCTCGTACTAGACACCAAAGGGTACGACGTAATCTTAGGCATGACCTGGCTCAGTCAGTACTATGCGGTGATCGACTGTAGAGGGAGGAAGATCAATTTCAGAATCCCGCATCAGCCGGAGTTCCAGTTTAGTGGAGAGATGAAGCCTGCTAAGAAGGAGGTTCAGATGACCACTTCGGAGGTTCTGAAGGGAGTGCCAGTGTGGGATGAATTTCCAGGAGTCTTTGCTGAGATTTCAGGACTTCCACCGGAGAGGATAGTGGAGTTCTCCATTGATACAGTTCCAGGGACAGCTCCTATATCCAAGGCTCCGTACAGGATGGCACCGACGGAGTTGGAGATCTTGAAGAAGCAGCTGCAGGAGTATTCGGACAAGGGATTGATTCGGCCGAGCACTTCACCATGGGGAGCTCCAGTGCTCTTGGCGAATAAGAAGGATGGTGGTAAGAGGCTTTGTATTGATTATAGAGAGTTGAACAAGGTCACCATCAAGAACAAGTATCCCTTGCCCCGGATTGATGACTTGTTTGATCAGCTTCATGGAGCCCGTGTATTTTCTAAGTTAGATTTGCAGTCGGGTTACCATCAGCTGAGGGTGAAGAAGGAGGATGTTCCGAAGACGGCATTCAGGACCCGTTATGGCCACTATGAATTTCTAGTTATGCCTTTCGGAGTCACCAATGCCCCTGCGGTTTTCATGGATTTGATGAATCGAGTGTTCTCCCCTTACCTAGATCAGTTTGTAGTTGTATTCATAGATGACATCCTGATCTATTCAAGGAATGAGAAGGAGCATGCAGAGCACTTGAGGATTGTGTTGCAGACCCTCCAGCAGGAGCAGCTTCATGCCAAAAGGAGCAAGTGTGAATTCTGGTTGGACAGCATAGCCTTCCTCGGACACATAGTTTCAGCAGAAGGAATTTCAGTTGATCCCAGTAAAGTCCAGGCAGTGCAGAATTGGCCAGTTCCGAAGACGGTGACTGAGATAAAGAGCTTTCTTGGACTAGCCGGATATTACAGGCGCTTTGTCCAGGATTTCTCTAGACTTGCAGCTCCGTTGACCAGGCTCACCAGAAAAGGGGAGAGATACATATGGACAGAAGAATGTGATGCAGCATTTGAGCAGTTGAAGCAGAGGCTTATTTCAGCTCCAATCTTGAGGACCCCTTCAGGAAGAGGAGGGATGGTCATTTTCTGTGATGCATCAGGTAAAGGCCTGGGGTGTGTGCTTATGCAACATGATCATGTTATAGCATATGCATCTAGGCAGTTGAAGCCTCATGAGAGGAATTACCCAACTCATGACTTGGAGTTGGCAGCTGTGATATTTGCTTTGAAGATCTGGAGACACTACCTTCTGGGAGACAAAGTGTTGATATACACAGATCACAAGAGCCTCAAGTATATTTTCTCACAGAAGGAGTTAAATATGAGGCAGAGGAGGTGGTTGGAGCTTATGGCGGACTATGATATTGACTTGCAGTATCATCCAGGCAAAGTCAATACCGTTTCTGATGCACTGAGCAGGATGCCAGAGAACAGAGTGCTAGTCCACCTCACTCAGCAGAGGGAGTTGATTCAGGAATTCATCAGATTGGATTTGATGATAGTGCTAGGGGGTGATAAGGCCGGGCAGTTCATGGCTTTACAGATCCAGTCATCATTGATAGAGGAGATCAAGGAAGCTCAGATGGAGGACCCCAGATTGCAGACATTCAGAGCTCAGGTGGAGGCTGGATTGAGGTCGGATATCTGCATTCACCCAGATGGTGCATTGTATTTTGGAGATAGACTTTGTGTTCCCCGAGGAGAAGTCAGACAGAAGATTTTGGAGGAAGCACACAGTTCAGCTTATTCTATACATCCAGGAGGAAACAAGATGTACCAGGATCTGAAGAAGCACTTTTGGTGGAATGCCATGAAGAGGGAGATAGCCCAGTTTGTTGCCAAGTGCTTGGTTTGCCAGCAGATAAAGATCGAGCATCAGAGATCAGCTGGACTTCTTCAACCTTTGCCGATACCCGAGTGGAAATGGGAGCACATCACCATGGACTTCGTGACGGCATTGCCTCGGAGTCCCAGGGGTAATAATGCGGTGTGGGTGATAGTTGATCGCCTCACCAAGTCAGCTCACTTCATACCATTCAGGGTAGGCCAGTCGACAGAGGTTCTGGCAGATAAGTATATGAAGGAGGTGGTTCGTCTGCATGGAGTTCCAGTTAGTATTGTGTCAGATAGAGACACCAGATTCAGATCTCATTTCTGGGAAAGTCTCCAAGAAAGTCTGGGAACTCGTCTGAAATTCAGTACTTCTTATCATCCTCAGACAGACGGACAATCTGAGAGGACTATCCAGATCCTTGAAGATATGTTGAGGGCTTGCATGATTGACTTTGGGGGATCTTGGGAAGACCATCTTCACTTGGCTGAGTTTTCATATAACAACAGCTACCAGGCAAGTATTAAGATGGCACCCTTTGAGGCATTGTATGGTAGGAAGTGCCGATCACCGATTTGTTGGGATGAAGTCGGTGAGAGGAGTCTTTTGGGACCAGAGATTCTGATGCAGACTACAGAGAAAGTCAGGGTTATCAGAAATCATCTCAGAGCAGCTCAGAGTAGGCAGAAGAGTTGGGCAGACACTCGGAGAAGGCCATTAGAGTTCCAGGTTGGAGATCATGTATTCTTGAGGATATCACCTACCAAGGGAGTGATCCGGTTCGGTACTCGTGGGAAGCTAAGTCCAAGGTATATTGGCCCATTCGAGATCCTGGATCGTGTGGGAGATGTGTCCTATAGATTGGCATTACCGCCATCCTTGGACGGGGTGCATAATGTCTTCCACGTGTCGCAGTTGAGGAAGTATGTCAGGGATGACAGCCATATCCTGGATCATTCCGAGCTGGAGCTACAACCGGATTTATCATATCAAGAGCAGCCGTTGGCCATTCTGGATAGGAGTGTCAAGACACTGAAGAACAGAGCTATTCCATTGGTATTGGTGTCATGGAACAGGCATGCGCCAGGAGAGGCCACTTGGGAGCGTGAGGACGTTATCCGGGAGCGTTATCCTCAACTTTTCACATCTTGATTGGGTAAGACTCTTTTCTTCTACTCTTCTTTACCGTTATCTTTCCTTGTATCCATATCTATCTGTTGCTTTTCCTGTTATCTTTCACCTTATGAAATTTCGAGGACGAAATTTTTGTAAGGTGGGTAGATTGTAATACCCCTCTCCCGGAATACGTGCCTAGTTACGTATTCAGTCCTTTGACCGTATTTTTCCGATGTACCTTCCGTATTTGACCGATTTTAATTTCAAATATCATTTTTCAATATTTTAGATTTTATGTGATTTTCTGGAATTTTTTGGAATTAAAATAAATTTCTCCGAAACCGGTGTCGGCCAGTACCGCTGGCCGATTTCCGAATTTTTATCTTCCAAACTGTTAGGAATTTCTAGAAAGTCCTTTAGACTTTATTTCTTAGAATCATATTTCTTACCTATACTCTTTTTCTGAGAATTTTATAAATTTATGAAAATTCTTTCGGAGTCGGTAAATAACTGATTCCGGGATTTTTAATAAAAAATCTATACAGTATTTCTTCAAACGAATTTCACCATTGGTCTTCAAATATTATTCTTGATTTTTGGTAAAATTTTCAGACCATTCCAAAATACTTGAATTTCGGGCATTTTTTTCCAAAATTTGCAAAATTCCTTTTCCACTTCATTTCCACCTCATTTCCCACTCACACTTCACCTAACCCCACTCACTCTCTCCCTCTCCCACAGCCGGCCAAGTGGCCAAAGAGAGGACACTCATCTCACCCCTCCTTTTACAAGAAAACCCCTCACTTCTATCCAATTTCCAACCCCTTTACAAAAATCCCAAACTATAAATTCCTATTCATTTGCAAATCACTCTTTTTCTCTCTTTCACTTCAACAAGAGAAGAAACTCTCCAAGATCTCCTCCTTCCACAACTAAACCCTAACTCCAAGCACCCAATCCCTTCACTTCCACCTCAAGATCACAAGAGATTCACCCAAGGCTTCATCAAGGCATCTCCAAGGGAGAATCCTTCAACCTAGCTTCAACTACAAGTTGTGGATTGGAGCCAACACCTCCATCCTTGGATCAAGCTTCAGATTTGACCCCTCCAGGTGAGTTCTTACTCACCAAGACCTAGTTCACACATCACATACTTGAAGTAGAAATCTTTGTTCACTTGCACACTAAAAATCCTATTTTTAGGTCATCTAAGCTCAAATCCAACCATTCCAAGGGAGTAATTCACTCACCAAGACTTGTATTAGCCTTAGAGCACTGTGTTTACACTTCTTGTACACATAGGTCACCTAAAACCAGGAATTTAGCCATCAAACACGTTTCCAGAATTTCTGTCCTGTACACTGATTTTCCCCACTATTAGTCGACTTACCCTAAGACCTAGTCGACTAGAACACTTAGCTGAAATTTAGTTTTTCTGGAAGACACAGCATTAGTCGACTTGACCAAAAATATCAGTCGACTAATAAACTCTCTGGAAACCCATATTAGTCGACTCCTGAATCCACCTAGTCGACTAATCCATCCTGGACCAGAAAACCCAACTTTCTGTATCACAGATCTAGACGACCGAAATATCTGTTAGTCGACTAGTACTTCCTATTAGTCGACTAACCCTCTTACCCTAGTCGACTAGCATGCACTGAAACAGAATTCCAACACTCTGTATCCCAGTTTTAGTCGATCAATCCAAACTCCTAGTCGACTAGAAACCCTATTAGTCGACTAACCATTACCCCTAGTCGACTAATCCTGGCTGTGTGTCATAGTTAATTTCTGTTCTAAATTTAGTACCTATACTTGTTACATGTGTATTATTTCCTGCTTGTTCATGCTTCAATACTAGCACTACACGACATATAACTGAATGGATGCATCTCCTATTGCCTCATGACTTGTTATTGTATATATTCGTTTCATGGCATGTTAAATAGCAACATCACCACCTATCATGCCATCTCTTAAAACAAAGCATGATACACCGGACTTTTACGTAAAATGCACCAACTTACACATGGGTCAGGGGGAAATATGCGGATATCGATATGTGTTCGTGTTTACAGTGGTATTAGGATGTGCACCATGTTTCCGGTCTTACCTGTGGTACTCCAGGGGACCGAGGGGAGTGCTTCCTCCCTTTCCTGTTTACTGTCATGACAAGGGCATACATAAGACCCTCCTGTTAGCCTAGCGGCAGGTTCCGTCTTCAAGCAACGGAACAATACTGGGCCGTGGTCCCGGGCATGCACGGGACCCACTGTAAACATAGTTCGTCGATACAACCGCTGTTTCCAATAACAACCTTGTTTCACTAGGATATGGATCTATGTGCTCTGGGACGCTGGGTCACATAGCTAGATATCACAGTAAGACAAGTAATAATAATAAGACGTTAATTGTAGATTTGTTGCATATGATCTTACCTTATTGAGTTTACATCGCTTGTTAATCGTTGCTATTTATTGTAACTTCATTTCCTTTATTCATGATCCTTATGTCACTTGACTATCCTTTATTTGTTATTATATGTCTTGACCCTTTGGATTTGCATATTCAGATTCCGAGGTCTGGGTCGAAGTGGAGCCATCCACCGAAGATCAGGCTTTCTTTAGTGAGCAGGCAGATTAGCTCCGGTCCTCGTGCCAGACTCTTCCTTTTGGTTCACGGGATCTCCATCCATTTCGTGAGCATTTTGTATTTTTGATTGTATATCGTTCTTTTTGGACTTGGGTTGTGATAAAGGACACTTGTAAAGCGTTTTTGCTTATCATAACTTGTATAGCTTTGTATTTATCTTTTGTAAGTTGGCATATGAATATACCACGCTGTGTGTTGTACTCTGATACTTGTTGTACTTATGCTTAGCGTATATACGTGGGGGCACCATCTGACCTACGTATATGCGTTGCAGTGACGTTCCCGTATCTTTGGGATCGGGGCGTTACAAAAAATATAGCCGTTGGGGTCAAAAACTGCCTAGACAAGCTTGTCGGTTGACCGCCCGGTAGACCAATGGTCAAAAATAAGACTGTTTGAGCCTGTCAGTCAACCGCCCAATCAACCGCTCCAAGGCAAAATGCCAAGTAGGTCGACCGCCTGATCAACCGAGCCAAACAGAGACTAAGTCTCTTACAGTCGGTCATGCGGTCGATCGTCCATATAGGCATGGTCTATGTGCACGTCCTTGTGACCGACCGGTCGACCGAGCCCTGGTTCAGTCGACCGATCGGTCGACCGCCAGTAGCCCAAGAACAGATTTAGGGTTTTAAAATCTATCTTGATAAATCCCTAAAAATTCCAATAAATCATCATAAATTATAAAAAATAAGTTCATGTAAATATTTAACATACAAAATGTGTGATAAAAAATGAACACATATTACAAACTAGTTGAACTATTTTTGAGGCATGGAAATTTAAGTTTAAACTAAATACCGTATTTTGCAAAAACTTAGATTTTGAAATGAAAATCTGTTTTCTCCAAAACTTGTATAGATACAAAAATAAGATATTTGAAACACATTTGAAGCATAGAGTGCATGGATAGAATCCAATACACATATAAATACTATATCTTTGTTTTTGATATTAAATACCAAAATAAGTTTTGATAAAAATAAAATTTTAAACACATGATTAGATACATCAAAATAGATTTTTCTAAACAATGTGAACCATCAATGTATATGGATGAAATCTAATATGTATATAAACCCTGTAAACTTGTTTTGTTGAAATCTATTCATGAAACTATATATGTCTTCTTGAAAATTCAAAACGGTTAAACAAAAACTAAAAACTATTGAATTTATGTGTATGTGTATACTTGAGCATATTAAAACTAAACTATCATTATATAAGATCTAAACACTAAATTAAACAAACCTAGAAACAAGTCTTCTTCTCTAAGTAGACTTGATCCAAACACGATCCAAATGAGCCTGGCTCCTCTTGAGTTCTAGATGCGATCTTGAAGCGTGAGCTCTTAAATCAACACGTGATAGCTTCAAAACTCGACTTTGAATCCTTTGTTGAAGCTAAACACTTAATAAGATCTTAATTAAAAATCTGAAACTTATTAAATATAAGATCATTAGTAACTTAACTTCATAAGTGAGTCATCATTAAAACTAAGGTGAAGGGTCTTTGGGCTAACAATCTCCCCCCTTTTTGATAATGACAAAATTTATAAGATTATATATGTATGGATTAAAGATAAGCTTCATAGAATCTCCCCCTTAACTCATGATAGCATAAAACATGAAGATAAGCTCAGATACCAATAAACAATAATTAAGAAGTATGCAATAAGATTCATATGCATATGAATATTCAAAGAAGCTCAGATACCAAATAAAACAAAACATGTAGATTAATATACCAATAGAATGGATATGCAATAAGAGCTTTGGATATCAAAATCTTAAACATATGCATAATAATATGCATAAAACATATATATGCATAAATACAAACAAACTTGCATATATAAACCCAAATCCTTCTCCCCCTTTTTGTCATTCATCAACAAAGGGTGAAGAAAAACAAACAATATAAATATATATATGCGATATATATTCATGAAGAGGAGAGATGTTAAGTTAGCTCCCCTTGCATACATGCATTACACGAAAAAAGAGATGACTAAGTCCTAGCTCATACAAGCATAATATACAATGCATACGCGGAGATGTTAAGCTCTCCCTACACACATGTACTATATAAAGAAAAGACGTCAAACTCTTTTTTATATACCACACTTATCATGAATCTATATGTAAAGGAGATGTTAAGCTCTCTTTGCATATAGGCAATACAAACCAAAACAAATTTTTATACCAATAAAAATATATTTTTTTATACCAATTGAAAGAAAAATAATCTTTTTACCAATTGAAAGTGAAACAATCTTTTTTACCAATTGATACTAATAGAAAGAAATGATACCAATTGAAAGTAAATTTTAAACCAAAATTTTTTAGGTAAATACTAAAATCATTTTACAATATAGATACCAATTTGAGAATAATACAAATTGAAGATTATTAATACCAATATTGAAAATGTTAGCATTTTCTAAAAATAAGATATTTTTCTTCATAAAGAGTGGGAGTAAGATACCAATTGAAAATAAATATAATTGAAAGATAAATCAGAAATTTTTCTCCTCTTTTATGAAATACCAATAAAACTAATGCATAAACTTGTAAAGATATCAATTATCATTAAGAATATGAATCAAGCTTAGCATAAAATTAATTTGTACTATAAAGAATATGCATGAACTTTTTAATCTAGCATAAGAAATCATAAATAAAGTTTTCAAAATCATATATATGTATGAAAATACCACTTGAAATATGATGCATAATATATAAAAAACATGTATGAGTATACAAAAATGAAATATCATTAAAATCATGTATAACTCATAACATCCATCCTTTCATGTACATATTTAAAAGGATATTCAATAAGAGTATACAAGGCGTGGTCGCCCGACCAACCGCCCTTAAAAGGTAGGGGTTTTCAAAAATAAGATAAATAATTTTATCATAGTTTAAAAACTCTACCAATTGAAGAATACGAAACTAGTTTTATGATAATTTTAAAAAATAGTACGAAATTCTTCAAACAAATATATACCCCATAAAAATATGCTAAATATACAATAATTTGACACTCAAAGAGTTATGAAGCACATTAATTCCCATGAATCCAAAATCACGAGTAAACACAAAATATAGAGTGTACAAAAATCATGTAATAAACATAATCATGGAGATAAGGCAATAAATCTCAATCAAAACAAAAAAAAAAACCTTTTTCAAGAAATCATCAAAACTAAACTTCAAGACATATGTATGTGTTATTAAACTAAAGCATACATATCTCAAATATAAAAAAGAGTCCATAATAGAATACGTGGCATATAAAGTAAGTGACTTAAGGATAGAATATGTAAATCTAATAATTTTGGCAAAATTTATATATACATGAAGCTAAATACAAAAACATGTACAAAATAGAGAATACAAGTGTAAATGTAAGAATCATCAAAACTAAACCATACAAATACATCTAATGAGTACGTATGAGCAATAAAGTATCCAAACATAATAATCAAGTGTAGCTCACTAATTATATAAGTATAAAAATAAGTTTTGCTAAAATTATATCTAAATAAGTAATCAAAACATGAAGTGCACAAAAACATCAAAACATAGTAAATAAACAAATATGATCATTATCATAAATGCAAATGTCATTACAATAAGGATATGCATACATAATTAAATAATAGTGAGAACACATAAATATGAATTCATATAAACATAGGTGTATCTCAAATACCATCTATGTATATCACTAGTCTAATAAACACGCATTTAAGCATAATGAACTTGAAAATCATGACATGCTAAAAATCATTAATGAAAGTATGTAAATATAAATAAAGAGTTAGAGATAGTTACCAACACTGGTAGGGCTAGTCTCTATTTCTCCAAACCATGGTGATTCTTCCACTAAACTTTCCTTGAAAGTGATGCATCTAAAATTATGACTATTTAGTTCGGAACGCATTCACCATCAAGGCACCAATACTCTCACGTCTTGTGAGAGCCCATACCTACATCAAATGAAATAGGGATGGCTTTTGGTACCCACACTTTTTTGGGTCCATGGGGGCTAGCACCTTTCCTAACCCAAACATTCTTACTTGCAAAATTTAAAGTATTAATTCTATCATAACAAAATTTTGCAAGGTAACCCGTACGTCCACAATGAGTACAGGTGTACACATTGGTATACATAAAATCATGTGTGTGAGCATGATGAGCATGTGTATGCTGTGGAGAGTATGCATGCATATGTGGAGCAAGTTTCTTGCGAAACATAGATTCTAATCTCTTATGATTCATGACACATTAGCTCAAAGTGGAGCCCAAATAATCAACACTCTTTTTAACATACATATATTATTATCAATACTTGAAGAAGATGTGGTGCAAGCATGAGAAACAAAATTCTTTTCACAAGAACGTGAAGTTATGTAGCATGGCAAACATGGGAATCAAAATCATTTTTCAAAGAAATATTTTCTAAAGCAGTAAATTCCAATTCTTTAGAAATTAAAACAATTTTGTTTTTCAAAGAATCGTTCTCTTTTAAAACTAAATTAAAATTTGAAGATAATACATCATTATTCTTCAAAACAACATCAAAATCATTTTTATTCTTTAAAATTTTATTTTCTTTTAAAGAAAGATTGAGTTGGATTTTCAATGAGTCTCTTTCATTGAAAACCTCAACCTTCTCTTGTAAAACTAAATCAAGTTTTGAAAACAAATTTTTATTTTCTTCTTTTAATTCAAAACTCTTGCTTTTTTAAAGTTTGTATTTTGCACAAAACATAGACAGCTCTTCATTTAAAGCATGGGCATCTAACTATCTGATCATCAAAAGAGCTAGCACTATCATCTAGATGAGTGCTCGATTTTACCTCAAGAGAGTCAATCCCTTGGACCATGAAGCAAGCTTGGTCGGATTAATTTCCAATGGATTCCTTTTCCAAAACGTTTATCGTTTGTTCCTTGGGAGAAGTCAATGTGCTTCATACTGCAAAAGCGGAATCACAATGAAAAATCATACATAAATAATTTTTGCTAAGTGATTGCCTAAGTACAATTAATGCTTGTGCATCAGCCTCTATATGCTTGTCATTACTAATATAAGAGCTTTTAGTTGTAGCAAGATAAACATGCAAACCTAGGGTTTTTAAATATGCACTCCTCTTAAACTTTCACATATTGATGTTAGAACATCATATATGAGTGGAGCAAGAAAATTCATAAGTGTAAATGAATATGTGTGCAAAACAAATACTAGATTAGCAAATGAGGATCTCACTCCTAGTGGTTAAACTGAATATCAGGAGCTCTACCTCTGATACCAATTGAAAGTACACCTAGAGTTGGGTGAATAGGTGTAGTGCTAATCTTAGATAAATAATACAGAATTTAAAAAACTAATTGCCAACCACACAAAGTGTAATTAAGAGTGAGTACAAATTCCCCGTGAAGGGCTTTGGAACGACTTCTCACGATTCTTCTGAATTATGAGTTGAGGTTCCTTAATAGCTCTCTTGATTAAACACAAATGTGAGCACATAAATAATATTTAGCATGCATATGAATATGAACAACAGTAACAATGCAAGATATATAGAGAGAGAGATGAGAGTTGAGAGATAGAAGATTAAAAGCAAACACCAAGATATGTTTCAAGGTTCGAGCTACTACTCTATGTCCGGCCTTCACACAGAAGGATTTCAACTATCCACTATAGGATCTTCTATAAAGGGACCTCCACCGAGGAATTATAATAATACAAACGGGAGTACACAACTCCAACTCTCTCTCTCTCTCTCTCACACCTCTACACAAGAGGTAGGCATAAAGCAAAGAAAGTTTACAACTTAGTGATCAAATTATCACAAACAACACTTGGTGATCTAAAGAGATCACAAACAAATTTCTCACAAAACAAAGATTCTAAAGATAGATTAAGAATCGGATAGCTCCAGTATGTGAGAAACCAAAGTGCTTGAAAAAGAAACTATAAAGAAAATACTTGAGAAAAACTTCTTGATAGATATGAAAAATTAAGAACAAAATAGAATTATCAAAACTTGTATTTCTTTAATTTTTTCTAAAACTTTGAAAATAAATAAAAATATAGAATTTTAGTACAAAAACTCCTTTTCAAAACTTGTTGAAAACACTAGAGAAGTAGAGAATTTTTGCTCTTGAAAATCTTGTTGAAAACAGATCCAAAAACTCATATTTATAAGGCCTAGAAAAATATAACCATTGAGGTCAAAAACTGCCCAGACAGGCTTGTCGGTCGACCGACCAACAATAAAAAATATGACTGTTTGAGCATATCGGTCCACCGCCCGATCGACCGCCTAAGACAAAATGCCAAGTCAGTCGACAGCCCGGTTGACCAAGCCAAATGAAGACTATGTCTCTTATAGTCGGTCGACCGTCCATATAGGCATGGTCTATTTACACGTCCTTGTGACCGACCGGTTGACTGCCAGTAGCCCCGGAACAAATTTAGGGTTTTAAAATCTAACTTGATAAATCCCTAAAAATTTCAATAAATCATCATAAATTCCACAAAAATAAGTTTATATAAATATTTGAAATACAAAATGTGTGATAAAAATCAACACATATTGCAAACTAGTTGAACTATTTTTGGGGCATAGAAATTTAAGTTTAAACTAAAAATCATATTTTTGAAAACTTAGATTTTGAAATGAAAATCTGTTTTCTCCAAAACTTGTGTAGATAAAAAAAAAGTTATTTGAAACATATTTGAAGCATAGAGTACATGGATAGAATCCAATATACATATAAATGATATATCTTTATTTTTGACATTAAATACCATAATAAGTTTTGATAAAAATAAAACTTTAAACACATGAATTAGGTACATCAAAATAGATTTTTCTAAACAATGTGAACCATCAATGTATATGGATGAAATCCAATATATATATAAACCCTGTAAACTTATTTTAATGAAATTCATTCATGAAACTATATATGTATTCTTGAAAATCAAAAACGGTTAAACTTAAACCAAGACCTATTGAACTTGTGTTTGTGTATAGTTGAGCATATCAAAACTAAACTATCCTTACACAAGATCTAAATACTAAATTAAACAAACCTAGATACAAGTCTTCTTCTCCAAGTCGACTTGATCCAAACATGATCCAAATGAGCTTGACTCCTTTTGAGTTCTAGATGCGATCTTGAAGCACGAGCTCTTGAATCAACACGTGATAGCTTCGAAATTTGACTTTGAATCCTTTATTGAAACTAAACACCTACTAAGATCTTGATCAAAATCTGAAACTTATTAAACACAAACTCATTAGTAGCTTAACTTCATAAGTTAGTTATCATCAAAACTAAGGTGAAGGGCCTTTGGGCTAACATAGGGCACACAAAGAGAAATTTCCCAGTGTTATCAAGATAGCATAGAAGTCGTAGAGGAGTTGGGAGATCAGCACAAGGGATGGTTCCATCTTGTGGTTCAGTATTAGGTCCCTCTCCTATGGCCAATGCACCTCACCCCGCAGCGACACAGGTAACAGTTCAACAACCTCGGATACATGGCCGAGTGTTTGCACTGACACAGTGGGACACTCAGATATCAAATGCTGTAGTAGACGGTATGATCACCATATCCGGTTATACTACCCGAACCTTATTTGACCCAGCGGCAGCTCACTCACTTATTTCTTATACATTTGCCAACTTGTTGGATAAATCTCCTGAATTATTATGAATTTAACTTATTATATCTACATCTTTGGGGACTGAAATGGTCACTAGAACTAAATACAGAGAATGTGAAATTATTGTAGGAGGAGTCAAAACAATTGTAGATTTAATAAAACTGGGAGAAATGGAGTTTGACATTATTTTAGGAATGGACTTGTTATCTACTTATCGGGCTTCAGTGGATTGCTATGAGATGAAAGTAACATTGAGAGTAGATGGGATACCAGAATTTACTATTGAAGGACTGCAGAATGTTCGTAGGACACCAATTATATCGGCATTGAAGGCGTCAAAATTATTAAGATAAGGATGTTGGGAGTTCATCGCTACAGTGTTGGGAAAGGATGAAATTGAAACAAAGTAGAAAATATACCAGTGGTCAAGGAATACCCGAATGTGTTTCCTTAAGACATATTAGGCTTATCTCTAGACAGAGAGGTGGAGCTTACTATTGATGTATTATCGAGAACTGCACCAATATCTAAGGCTCCATATCTGATGGCCCTAATAGAAATGAAAGAGCTTAAAATTCAACTACAAGAGCTATTGGATAAAGGATTCATTAGGCCCAGTGCGTCACCATGGGGAGCACCCGTGTTATTTGTGAAGAAGAAGGATGGGAGTATGAGACTATATATCGATTACAGAGAATTAAACAAGGTTACCGTTAAAAATCGCTATGCCCTTCCTCGAATCGATGATTTGTTTGATCAATTTCAAGGATCCTGTGTATTCTCTAAAATCAATTTGAGATCTAAATACCACCAACTAGAAGTTAAGACCGAAGATGCAGGTAAGACAACTTTCAGAACAAGATATGGACACTTTAAATTTTTAGTTATACCTTTTGGGCTTACCAATTCTCCACCGACATTCATGGATCTGATGAATAGGGTATTCCAACCATACTTAAATCAATTTATGGCGGTGTTCATTGATGATATTTTAATCTACTCAAGGAGTCAAGAAGAACATAAGAATCACCTTCGAATAGTACTTCAAACATTAAGAAAGAAACAACTCAGTAAATGAGAATTTTGGTTGGAGAGAATCAAATTTCTAGCTCACATCATCTCGAAAGAAGGAATAGCTATTGACCCAATGAAAGTTGAAGCAATTAAGGACTGCGCCCGACCCATAAATATTTCAGAAATTAGAAGTTTCATGGGCCTAGTGGGATATTACAGAAGATTTGTGGAAGGATTTTCTAACCACACCATACCACTAACAATGTTGAGCAGAAAAGGTGTGAAGTTTAATTGGAGCGACAAACAAGAGAAAAGTTTTTGTGAACTAAAGAAAAGACTAACAACAGCTCCAATACTAGTGGTACCTTCTGGAACTGAAGGATTTGTGACTTATAGTGATGCTTCAAGGCTGAGACTGGATGTGTATTGATGCAGCATTGGAGAGTTATTGCTTATGCTTTCAGATAATTGAGGAACTGTGAGAAAAATTATCCTATTCATGATCTAGAGTTGGCTGCGGTAATGTTTGCACTAAAGATTTGGCGGCATTACCTGTATGAAGTATCATGTGAGATCTATATAGATCATAAAAGTCTAAAATATATTATCACTCAAAAAGAGCTGAATATGCAAAAAAGGAGATGGTTGGAGTTGATGAAAGATTATGATATCACCATTCATTACCATCCGGGGAAAGCTAATGTGGTGGCTGATGCATTGAGTAGAAAATCCGATGGGTCACTAGCTGCAATGATCACTAGACGACCTAAATTATTAAGAGATTTAGAAGAGCTTCAGATAGAGGTAAAGCCTGTCAGAGGTTCAGGTCGATTAGGCTGTGTAAATCAAGTAAGGGTCTAATTTGATCTTCGTGATAGAATCATCAAGGCACAGACGAAGGATAATCAGGTCAAAAGGATTAAAGAAATGATAAAAAAAGGGAACTCAAGGAATTTCACATTGACAATGGTGTAATAAAACATGAAAATAGGAAATGTGTTCCACAAAAAAGTGAATTAAGGGGAAAATCATGAAAGAAGCACATAGCACACCATATACTGCTCATCAAGGGAGTGCTAAAATGTACTAGGACCTAGGACACAATTTTGGTGGAACAGAATGAAGAGAGACATTGCAGAATTTGTACAGAAATGTCAAGTTTGTCAGCAAGTGAAGGTAAAACTTTTGAAACCCCCAGGTTTATTAGTGCCGCTACCTATTCTCGAATAGAAGTGGGAGCACATCACAATAGACTTTGTGACAGGCTTACCACGAACACAACATGGCTTTGACGCAATATGCGTAGTGGTTGATAGACTTACCAAAATCGCTCATTTTATTCCCATACTTATGGATTACCCTGTAGACAAGTTAACTCAACTCTATGTCCAAGAAGTAGTTAGACTGCATGGAGTAACTGAGAGTATAATATCAGATCAGGACCCCAAATTTCAGTCCAGACTTTGAAAAAATTTATCGGAGGCCATGGGTACTAAATTACAACTGAGTACTATTGCATATCCACAAACAGATAGACAGTCAGAAAGATCAATTCAAATATTAGAGAATATGTTGAGAGCATGTATAGTGGATTTTGGAGAAAATTGGGCTAGACACCTACCGCTAGTGGAATTTGCCTATAATAACAGCTATCAGTCCACAATTGGCATGCCTCCGTTTGAAGCACTTTATGTTGAAGATGTAAATCTCTGATATGTTGGAAAGAAGTCGGTGACAGAAGGATCTTTGGATCAGATCTGATTCAGGAGACCACAAAGAAAATCAAGATAATTAGTAAGAGAATGAGGACAGCCCAAAGCAAACAAAAAGCTTATGCTGATCGTCGTCGCAGACCTCTGGAATTTTCAGTTGGTGATAAGGTATTTCTAAAGGTATCCCCAATTAAAGGAATACTCTGCATCAATAGAAAGAGTAAACTGGATCCACGATTCATTGAACCATTTGTAATCCTGGATAGAGTTGGACTGGTGCCTACCACCTCGCCTTACCGCCAGAACTTGAAAGAATCATGATTTGTTCCATGTGTCACAACTTAAGAAGTACATCCAGACCCTAACCAAGTAATATCTTATCAACCACTTCAAATTCAAGATGATTTAACCTATGTGAAAAAACCCATGCAGATTTTAGACTGCAAGGTGAAGAAATTAAGAAACAAGTCCATCCTGTTATTGAAAGTTTTGTGGAAAAGCTAACGAGTCGAAGAGATCACTTGGGAGCCTGAGGAAGAGATGTGGAGCAACTACCCCCCATTCCTAGTACGCTAAGTTTCCGGGACGAAACTTTCTTAAGGAGGGTAGAACTGTAACCCTCGTATTTTATAACCTTGTCTAAATTATATTTTTCATATAATTAGAGTTAATAAACTTTAGTATAATAAATTAGATGCTGAAATATTTTATATCATGGTTGGCTTAATACATAAAGGAAGGCATTAGTATTTAAGCAAAATCACACACACTCCCACTTTATATATGTATATATTATGATTATTAATAGATATGATAAATGAATGGTATAGAGAAGTGTATTCTCAAAGCCTTTCTATATTGTATTAATACCTAAGAAGCATGTAAGTTTATATATATATATATATATATATATATATATATATATATATATTAGTATTAGAATTTAATACATGGACTAACAAATACTAGTAATAACGTGAGTGGGATGGCTTCATAACAAATGGATGGTTTGGATGGAGCCTAAGAATTAGAGGAAAAAATGGAGGATAGGGATGGTATTGACTTTGGAGATGAGTGAGGTGGCAAAAAAAAGATTTTGGGAGTCTAATTAATTGAGAAATTTAACTTTTGGGGAAGGTTTTCATCTCTTCCTCAACAGTTCCTCTTTCTCGATAACCTGAAATAAATCCTTTCATCCCTGCCAAACAACTGACCTAAATCTCCATTAGAACCCAAACACCCCCTCATTCACCTACCACCACCTCACTCTCTCTCCCCCTCTTTAGCAGCCACAACCATAGCTGTGGCCATAACCGCAGCCACAGCCGGGGCCAAGCTAGGGACAGCGCACGGCCAGGCCAAGGGCGACGCGACCAGGGCCAGGGGTGGTGCAGCCAGGGTAGGGGCAAAGGAAAAGGTCGAGAAAAAGGTGATTATCCTCTCTTACATTCACTCTCTTTTCCCCTCTCTACATCTATATATACATAGGTATATTTTCTCATTCTTTCCCTCACATCTTTCCTCTCTTCTCTAAAATTCAGCGTGTAGAGTAGAGGAGGGTGGCAAGGGTAAGGCACGATGATGCATTATCGGCTAGGGCAACGGACGTGTGGAAGGTTGTAGGAAAGATCCCAATTTCAAAGGTAGTATTCTTAGTTGAAACATAAATTAAATTAATTCAGTTCTGAAACATAATCTAAATTGGTTGTATGTGAATAATTTTAGGGTGATCCGGTGTTGGAATGGTAGTGATGTCCGCCAAGGTTCCTGTTGGCCCAAGATTACAATCACCAGTTTCTTGTTTTGATGATAACAAAATGTACGTGGTTATTTAGTACTAATCAAGTTCAAGTGTTTAAGTGTTTCAGGGTTCAAGAGGATTCAAAAAGTTTTCTTTCTCAAAAGGAAGGTATATGAAGACTTAAGACTATTCAAGAAGGGATTGAAACTCAAACGCCCATAAGGTCTCTATTGAAGAAGCCCACTTGAAGACTCTTGTAGTCGTATCGAGCCTTGTAAGAAAATAGTATGTCTAAAGTTGTTAGTATTAGAAGTCTGATTGATGAATATATAAATAGAAACTATATGCTTCATATTCTAAATATTTGTACGTGAATATGTTAAGCACTAAGCGAACATTAATTAAAAAAATTTAGAAAGTTTAGTGCTAGACGGAGTTCAGGCATCTTGGATTTGGTGTATGCAAACATCTGTAGTCAATTTCACACAGCTTCTTGAAATAGTCAAGGATGTTTCATCACTTTTACGGATGATTACTCCCGTTATAAGTACCTATACTTGATACATGAGAAAACCTAATCACTAGACATGTTTAAAATATATAAACCTGAAGTTGAAAATCAACTAAATAAAAAAATTAAAACCATTAGATCTGACCATAGTAGTGAGTACTATGGCAGATATGATAAATCAGATAATTGCTCAAGACTTTTCGCCAATTAATATAGTGTTGTAGCTCAGTACCATGCCATATACACCTCGTCAAATTTGTGTTGATGAGAGACGAAACCGCACACTAAAGAACATGGTTAGGAGTATGATAGTTCACAATACCCTATCAGAGTCATTATGGAGTGAAACCTTAAAGACGATTATCTACATTCTTGATAGAGTACCTAGTAAAATAGTAGCTAAACCTCATATGAGTTATGGACGAGAACTTCTAGCATTAGGCATCTCACGGTTTGGGTTGTCCAGCGGAAGCTCGACCATAAATACTATATAAGAAAAAACTGGACTCAAGGACAATTAGATGTTTATTCATAAGGTATTCTGAGAGATTTAGAGACTTTAGATTTTACTGTCCCTCCATTAAGAATATAATAGACATATAATGCTAAATTTATTGAGGATATTCAGAATAGTGGGAGTCAACTACATAAGGATTTCATATTTGAGGAAGAATAGATTGTTATTCCCATGACAACTGTTCCAAATGATGAAGCAATTATTCCAATTCAGTATGAAAATACTGTTGGCCCAAAGTTACAATCACAAGTTTCTTGTTTTGATGATAATAAAATTTATGTGATTATTTATTACTAATCAAGTTCAAGTGTTTAAGTGTGTTTCAGGGCTTAAGAGGATTCAAGAAGTTTTCTTCCTCAAAAGGAAGGTATATGAAGACTCATGGCTATTTAAAAAGGGATTGAAGCTCAAACGAGCTTGACATCACTATTGGAGAAGCCCACTTGAAGACTCTTGTAGTCTTATTATGTTTAAAGTGTAGAATATAGATTTGATGCTTAAGAAGTCACACACAAAAATACACGTTTTCAAAGTACAAGTTTTTCCGTATTGGTGTTTGCATGTTAGGTACTTGATACATATTTCTAATTTTTTAAAAATTTTATGTCCTATTTAGAACATGTATTTCATTACTTATACATTGCTATTTCTCTTTAAAACCAATATAAAATATTTCAAAAATAGTTTGTTATTTAAAAAAAACGATCAGGAAATATCTTTTGGCCTAGGTTGGTCGACCGACAAGTCAACCGAAGCCTATTATAGGCCAAGTCGGTCGATTGAGCTGTCAATCGATCCTCTGGCTAGGGTGCTGCATGCTGTACACGTTTGTTGGTCGACCGACCGGTCGACCGCTAACCCCCAGCGGATGACTGACTGGCTCAACCCAAGTTTCTATTTGGGGTTAGTCGACTGATCACTATATGCAATATTTTTTTGACAGAGCCGGGCCGTCAACTGAGCCTAATGGCTAGTTCAGAAATGAACTGTCGGTCGACTGACCGGTCGACCAAAGTTCTGTCAAAAGCCCATAACGGCTAGCTTTCAAATCTTTCTTTTCTTTTGACTTTTCCAACAGGCATTTTTGCTTTCTATGGGTCAAATCTCTTCCCTAATAACCTGGTGAGCCATTCTTACAGGGTTTATGAGTTGCCTATATATATGGGTGATGGGGATTGGATTTATACAAGTTTTATTATTTTTTGAGAAATATATTGAAAATCAAGTTTGTTCTAAAGAGAAAATTTTTAAGTTTCTAGTTTTTAAGTGCCATCATTTCCAATGTTATTTCAATTGGTTTTTCAGCTCATAAATTCTTTCAACTGAATTTTACTCTCACAAACTCCTCGAGCCTCAATTATACCTACTTTATAGAAAATTGTAAAGAAGAGAGTGTTTGTGATCTAATGATCACCAAGAGCTTTGTAAACCTCATTGATTTTGTATACTCTGATCTTATGTAGACCATTGTAATTCCTTTTTGTAAGGTCCCTTTGTGGAAGATCCTATTGTGGATAGTGAAATCCTTCACGGTGGTGAGATGGGGACGTAGAGCGGTGGCTCGAATCTCGAAATAAATTCTTTGTGTTTGCGATTACTTGTCTCTTGATCTCTATCTCTTTACATTGCTTACACTTGTGTTATTACTTCACTTGCATATTCTATTTATTACATTACATTCATCATTCTCATTTGTCAGTCTTTACTCATTTCAACAAAAAGGCAATTGAGCACCTCAACTCATAGTCTAGAAGAATATTAGAGGAGAAGTTTAGAGCCCTTGATGGGAATTTGACTTCACTTCTTATTTTGAGTGACTGGTTTGCATAATTTAGCATAGATTACTGTTATTCCACATTTAATTATCAATACACATATTCACCCCCTCTAGGTGTATTTTCAATTGGTATCAGAACCTTGAACTCTAGATTTTGGTTTAACCACCTTAGAGAGATTCTTTTGCTAATTACTTCATTTGTATTTTTATTTGCTATCCATATTAGTTAATATGGCCAAAGGAATTAAGACTCCACTAAAGTTTGATGGCCTTAACTTTCCCATATGGAGGGTTAAGATGACTGTTTTCTTGCAATCCCTAGGAAGCCGGGTTGCAAAGGCGGTGACCAAATCATTTAGTGTACCCATTGGTGATGAGAACATATGGTCCGATATTGCCACTAAGAAATTTGATGCCAATGCAAAATCACACTATGCATTTCTTTAAGCCTTGAATGATGTTGATATAGCTAGGGTATTCATTACAAATCCACCTATGAGATTTGGTCACACTTACTTGGCACATATAAGGGGATATCACAAATCAAGAAAGCTAAGATTGATCTCTTGTGTTTCCAATATGAGAATTTTATCATGCATGAAAAATGATTCTATTGATGACAATGTCACAAGGTTTACTAAAATCACTAATGATCTTAATTCTCTAGGTGATGCTATTAATAATGACCAAAAAGTGAGGAAGGTCATTCGTGCTCTACCACCATCATAGGAGGTCAAAGCTACAATATTAAAAGAGCTCAATGACAAGGAAAAGATGAAGCTTATAGGTCTTATCAACAACCTTAAGACTCACGAGATGGAGAGGAGGGCTAGGAAAGAAATGACGCCTCAAAAGAAAAAGATGATTGCCTTAAAATCCACTCCCACCATCTCCGATGAAGATAATGAAGAAGAATATGATGAAGACCTCTCTCTCCTTGTGAAGAATGTGAGGAGGATGTACAATAAAGCCAAATTCAATAATAGAAGATGTTGGTAAGGAAAGAGGAGAAAAAGATCATTTACTTCAATTGTCGGAAGCCGTGACACATCGTTGCGGAATGCCCAGAAACAAACCAAGCCATCTACCTTAAAGAAGCCCTACAAGAAGAAGACTCTCAAAATAACATGAGATTCGGAGAGTGAATCCGAAGAAGAGATGGACACGACTAGTGTGTGTTACATGGTTAATGCAACACACTCAAGGTAACATCTGAACCATCCCTAAATGATTGTGAATTGACCATGGATGAATTGAGTGAAACTTTTGAAGAACTTTCTCATAACTATGATTTCTCAAGAAGAAATATTTAAAAATGAAAAAAATAAATTTCTTCAAAATCAAGTTGTTATTCTTTCAAAAGAAAAAGAGGTTTGGTCTTCCATGCTTATTTCTACACAAAAGGATTTTGATACACACAAAATTTCTAGTAAAGAAAAATTTTCTTTGATTGATGAAAAAGAGATCTCTATTTTAAAAACAAAATTAACACTTTAAAAAATATTTTAAAAAAATATGAGTTTGATACGACTAGAGTAGAGGCCATGTTTCCTAAGAGACACACTCCAAGGAAACATGTTCATGTTTTTCATGCTACGCATACTCACACTCATCATGCCACGCATACCTACATTTATCAAGCACAACATGCCAACACACATCATGCTAAATATGCCACAAAACAATAAGCATGCTCATGTTTCACATACACATCATGCATTTATGTATGGTAGAGTTTATACTTGCACCTATTGTGGCCGTAAGGGTCACTTAGCTAAGTTTTATTTTGATCGCATTAATGCTTCAAATGATTATGTTTGAGTTTGAAGAACTAACACCATAGGACCCAAGAAAATATGGTACCAAAATCAACAACTTTTTTACTTGATATAGGTACGCACTAAGGCTCCAAGACGTAAGAAGCGGTAGAATCTTTATAGCGGTTGCTCAAGATACATGACTTGGGATATCAAGAACTTTGCTACTCTGTCAACGTATCATGAAGGTGGAATCGTCACCTTTGAAGATGATTCAAAAGGATAATCATTGGTATAGGTTATATCAAAATTGCCTCATCTACTTTAATAGAAAATGATGTTTTGGTTGAAGGTCTCAAGCATAATCTCTTGAGTATTAGCCAACTTTGTGATAAAGATTTTAAAGTTATTTTTGATGATTTCACTGACGCTATTTTAGATAAGAAAACAAATGTTTGTGTTCTTTCTGGTTTTCATGAAAATAATATTTATATGATTGATATGTTAAAAATATACACTGCAATGCTACATGTTTAAATGCTTTTAATAAAGATTCTTGGTTATGACATAGGAGACTAGGTCATATTTTGTTTGACCATCTATCTAGAATTAACTTTAAGGAATCGGTGAAGGGTATTCATTGCTTGAATTTTGAAAAGGACTGCATTTGTGATGTGTGTCAACTTGAAAAACAAACCAAGTTCTCTTTCAAAGCAATCAATGATATCATGACATCTAGACCATTAAGGTTGATCCATTGGATTTGTTTGGTCCAACAAAAGCCAAAAGTCTTAATGGTAACCGTTTTTTTTTTTTGTTTCAGTTGATGATTTCTCTAAATTTACATAGATATTCTTTTTGGAACACAAAGACGAAGCTTTTTCGCATTTTCATATTTTTAGAAAAATAGTTGAGAAAGAAAAAGATTTTCTAATTTTGCGCATAAGGAGTGATAAAGTTAGTGAATTCATTAACTATTCCTTTATTACTTATTGTGAAGAAATAGAATTAAATATGGACTATCTTGTTCTAAAACTCCATAACAAAATAGAGTCATTAAAAGAAAGAATCACACTCTTCAAGAGATGCCAAGGATAATGATTAGTGAATACGGACTCCCTCAATATCTATGGGCCAAGGCCGTAAACACTTCATGTTACATATCGAATAGAATTTATTTTTGTAAAAATACTTTCAAAACTCCTTTTGAGATTAACTTCTTCAGAAAACCTAATGTTTCATATTTTTATAGTTTTTGGTTATAAATGTTTTATTTTGAACACCAAGAATAATTTAGGTAAATTTGATGTCAAGTCTTATGAAGCTATATTTATTGGATATTGATAGGTAGTAAAAAATGCATAATTGTCATCACATTTACTATCACATTTTCATATTTATTCATATAATCATGCACTATTACTAATATTTTGTTATTTAATATGTGCAGGCCTTGAGTGTTTTTAAATAAAGAATAAAAGACTAAATGAAGCCCAGAAGCCCATGTCCAAGCCCAAGTGCAAAAGTGCAATTACAAAATGTCAAAAGTGCAAATACAAAGTGCAAATGTTGCAAATACTAAAAAGAGGGAAAGGATAGAATTCTATTCAACCCTAAATACTTGGTGGATGAGGATAAATAAGAGTGCAAGGATGAAATTCATTTTGGAAGAGATTTGGATTTAGGGTAAATTGATTTCCAAGTTATCCCGAAATCTCAAATTAAAGAGTCGAGATGTCAGATCCAGACGGATATGCCTAGGTGGACGAACCAGATGAGACCACGCGCGAAAGCGCACGGCCAGGGATAATGCTTTAGCCGCGGAAACGCGGCCAGAGCCGCGTTTCCGCGACCGTATGGATAAGGATGACAACCAGATTTTGAGGTTGTGTTTCACCGGGACTCTACTTCCTTCTGAGCCTATAAATACCCCTGCATACGCAACAGAGAGGGGCATCCAGAGACGAGGAGATTAGGGTTTTCTTTAGCTTTTCCTTAAATTTCTGCAATTTGTAATTTTGTTTTAAGCACATTGTGGAGAAGAAGGAGCTTTGTATTGGAAGACATTTTTCAAATAAAGGTTACCTCTTTTGCCGTTTAATTCTTGTCAGTTAATTTTGTTTTTTTTCTGTGATCTCTTGATTTTAGTTTTTGATCTGTGATCTCTTGATTCGTTTTGTTTTTCCTTCTTTCACAATTCTTCTAATTAAGTAAAATAAAAAAAATAAAAAAAATAAAAATGGTGACTAACAATTCTTAGTGTGGTTTGCTGATCTCTTAAGCAACCCTAGGGCAGTTTAGGAATTGAATAGATTGATGATCAATTTTTAGAAACCCTAGGTCTAAGATTGTCTTTCTTGAAGATTAAATTGATAGCTAGATTTCTTAATCTAGATTGCACACTTAAACAACTCTTCATAACTTCATACTTAAATACTTAGACATCATAACTTTAAGATAACACTTTTCTTATGCTGTACTTAGAAGTTAGGATGAATCTTTGTTGAGTTTTTGGTAATGCAAACTAGTAGATTCTAATATCATCTTTTCTTGCTTGAATCTTTTTTAATAAACCTGGGGTAAATCATATGTATCTCAAGATGACATTCAACATCCAAGACTTGCATTGTGGTTGTGGTAGAAGATCAGTAAAACCATACCTCTTTAATCATATATATTTCAAATCTAATCTCTCCTTTGTCTTATTTGAAGCATATAAGAGAAGTCGTCCGAAAAGCTTGCATCGCATACTTCCTTAAGGATCGACCCGCTTTGGCCCTTGCTGCAGCGAATAGCATTGAGACTGAGAATTCTACAACTCAATTTTTTTCTTTACAAACTCTTAAATCTCAATCAAAATTTTGGCGTCGTTGCCGGGGAAGGAACGGCACGATTTTCTCAAAACTAACTCTTTTCATCTTTCTGTTTGCAGGTTCAGAAAACAGGAAAACTAAACAGCAGCAAGGACACATAGCAACCCTGTGCCTCTGCCCTCGAAGGCAGAGCAACAGGGCCTACTATAGAGCCGCAGGTCCGCGGCAAAAGCCGTGTTTTCGCGGCCTGAGTAGTTGACTACTTACCCATTCTTCTGCAGGTTGCTGAGAATTGCAATTCTGATTTACTGCTGCTTTAAAATTCTCTCTGTGATCATCCTGCAACTTCTAGTTAAATAACATTAACTCATTTGTTGATAAATAAAAAAAAATTAGACTCTTGCATCTAGGGCACGTGTCTATTTAATTTTTTTTATTCTGTTGAAGAGTGCTGGCGACAAGGTACGTTTGCATTGCGTTTAGATTAGGGAACACTCTTGGCTGATTTACTGCTTTTTGAGTGATTACTTTTCTACTGCTTTACACGTACACAAAAATATCTTAAGGGCAAAACCCATAAACAAGATAAGGTGGAGATTTCATCACCCTCCCTTGGCCCACAAATCATATCCGTCACACTCACAACCCTAACCTTAAGTAAAATTTGACTAGACGTTGGCCCTAGGTTAACTCGGACTTACTAGGAGATTGACCGAAGGAGGAAAGTTATTTGAAATTAACTCTTGCCAAATTGGTGTCTAGGCAGGGGATTGAGGGCCGAAAGCCCGAAGATCGGTGGTTATTTAATTAAGGAACGTCTCTGACGGAAAACCTCCCACCGGTCTTGCCACCTACCTGGCCGATTAACTTGTGGTTAAGGTCGACAATAGACCTCCTAAGGACAGTCTAAAGTTAGGAGTCGTCTAGGTCAAGGCTTATCCTAGAATAGGAATTTTGTTTGTTTTTCTTTTTTTATTGATTGATTGGGTGAACTTGTTTGCTAATTGTGCATGTCCGCTTGGTCGAGTGACCCACTTACATCCAGGCTAACTAGACTAGTTCACCACCCGAGAAAAAGCCCGACTCACACATGGCACAACCACTGTCACTCCAAGATAGGTTCTATCCTATTAGGACCTCTCTTCCTTCTTGCATCAAGCTTACTGATGAAGGTGTTGACCAATTTGAGCTCAAGCCACAATACATCAACACTCTTCCCAAATTTTATGGACTTGAATCTGAGGATGCATACTTCTTCATAAGGGAATTTGAAGAAGTATGTCTAATGATGAAGATACCCAAGTTAGGAGAAGATGCCATCAAACTTAGGTTTGTCCCCTTTGCTTTGAAGGATTTAGCAAAGAAATGACTCTACAGTCTAGAAGCCGGTTCAATATCTTCTTGGGATAATTTCGTTAAGGCCTTCTTAAAGAAATTTTATCCCATCCACAAGACTGCACTGATTAGGAAGAGCATCTTACAGTTTAAGCAAACAGCCAATGAACCTTTTTGGAAATATTTCAAACGTTTTAAGCACCTCCTTGCCCAATGCCCTCACCATGGGATAGAGAAATGGCGACTTTGCCAAGTTCTATATGATGGATTAGAATATCAAACTAAAATGCTGTTAGAATCCATGTGCCAAGGAGGATTTCTGCAAAAGAACGAAAATGAAGAATGGTTATTATATGAAGAATTAGCTGATAATACCATCCAATGGGAATCTACACCGGAAAAATTTAGGACTAATGACCCTACTTCTTCTAAAGGAGGTATCCATTCCATTGAGGCCAACATAGCAACCGATGCTAAGTTAGCTGTTGTAATGCGAAGACTAGAGGCTCTTGAAACTAAAGAACCAGTCTCTGTGAACCAAGTCAGCCCAACATCTTCGGCGGGCTGTACTTATTGTCAAGATTTGAACCATGTGTTCGAGGAATGTCCCGTCTTTATCGCGCATCAAAGCTTGCCCGAACATATGAGTGCGGCCTTCACAAGGCCGCCAACAATCCATATTCGCCCACCTACAATCCCGGTTGGAGAAATCATCCCAATTTTTCATGGGGCCCAAGCAACAATGATCAAACTAGGCCCAAATTCTCCAACAATTTCCAAAATCCGCCCTATCAACAAAATTTCCCTAGTCAAAACCTCCACCATCTTTCCAAAATTCGCAAATGGAGACAAGACTCTCAAATTTGGAAAGAAAGGTAGACACTCTAGTTAAAAGCCACGACACGCTAGCTCAAGTCTTAACTAGGATAGAGATCCAATTGAACCAACAAGAGAGACAGAGGGGAACTCTACCGAGTCAGCCATTGCCAACCCTAGGAATCCTAGGCAAGCCAATGAGGCTCAAGACCAAAACCACTGTAACTTGGTTCATACACTAAGATCAGGGAAACAAGTTGATAATCATGTATCCATGCCACCGGGCCCATCCCAGTCATCCATTCCATCCAGCTCCACTCCTTCTCCACCCAGCTCCAATGAAACTGAAGTTAAAAAGTCAGCAGGACAGGTGCACCAGCCTATAGCCCCATTTCCAAATAGGCTTAGAAGCAACAACAATGCACATATGGAGAAACTACTAGAGGTGTTCAATCAAGTTAGGCTCAACATCCCACTTCTTGATGCAATCCAACAGGTCCCTAGTTATGCCAAATTCCTTAAGGACATGTGCACCAAGAAAAGAAAGACAAATGTGCCTAAGAAGGTTTTTCTAGCCACTAACATTAGTGAGCTATTATCCAACCAGATCCCTGTCAAGTACAAGGACCCTGGTTGCCCCATCATCTCTTGCACCATAGGTCGAGCTGAAATCAATCGAGCGCTCCTCGATTTAGGAGCTAGCATTAATTTGCTCCCTTTCTCCGTATATTAACAACTTGGATTAGGTGAACTCAACCCAACCCAAGTTACTATTCAATTGGCTGATCGCTCAATCAAAGTTCCTAAGGGAGAGATCAATGATGTCCTCATACGGGTGGGAGAATTCATTTACCCAGTCGATTTCATTGTTTTAGAGACACAACCTGTGTCTAATCCTAGGTCCCAAACTCCCGTCATCTTAGGACGACCGTTCGTAGCAACCGCAAATGCAATCATAAATTGTAGAAACGGATCCATGAGATTGACTTTTGGGATATGACCAAGGAAGTTAATGTTTTCAACCTAGGTAAACATCCCTACGATATGACCGACCAACCTTTTGAGGTTAACTTCATTGAAAACATGACGAGTGAGCACAATAAGGAGATCACACTAGAGTCAGAGGAAGAGGAAAACTTAGAATCAAGTGATCTCAACCTTGATGAGATCGAATGGGCAGCAAATCCTAGTTCTATAGAGATGGAAAAGTCAAGCTTAACACCTCCACCCATCGAGCCACCTCCTTCTTTGGAGTTAAAGGCCTTACCTAAACATCTTAAGTACGCCTACCTAGGTGAACAAGAGACGTTACCGGTCATAGTTGCATCCAATTTGACTAATAGGCAAGAGGAAGACCTACTGGCAACCCTTAGGAGACATAGGGAAGCCATTGGTTGGACTATGGCAGATATCAAGGGACTGAGCCCTACAATAGTCCAGCATCGAATCCATCTAGAGGAAGGGGTTAAACTGAAGAGGGATCCACAGCGTAGGCTAAACCCACTTATGCAGGAGGCTGTACAAGCCGAAATAGTGAAACTGTTAGATAATGGGATCATTTATCCCATTTCCGATAGCGAATGGGTTAGCCCAATGCATGTGGTCCCTAAGAAGTCCAGCTTTACTGTGGTAGAAAACGACAAGCATGAGTTAGTGCAAACACGATTGCCTACCAAAGTTAGAGTATGCATAGACTATCGCAAGTTGAACGCCGTCACTAGGAAAGATCATTTTCCTCTCCCATTTATCGACCAAATGCTGGAACGATTAGCCGGTCATGAGTATTACTGTTTCTTGGACGTTATTCAGGGTATAACCAAATCCCTATAGCCCCAGAGGACCAAGAAAAGACAACATTCACGTGCCCATTTGGGACATATGCCTATCGTCAAATGCCGTTCGACCTATGTAATGCCCCCGCCACATTCCAACGTTGTATGTTAAGCCTTTTTTCTGATATGGTCGAGCGCTTCTTAGAGATTTTCATGGACGACTTCTCCGTCTATGGAAATTCATTTGACCAATGTCTCCATCACTTGGAGCTAGTGCTGAATAGGTGCACCGAAAAGAACTTGACCCTCAATTGGGAAAAGTGCCACTTCATGGTGCAGCATGGGATTGTCCTAGGTCATGAGATATCTAGGGAAGGGATCAAAGTAGACAATGCTAAGGTGGAGATCATAGTCAAACTTCCAATTCCACGATGCGTGAAGGACATTCGGTCTTTCTTAGGACACGCTGGGTTTTACCGTAGGTTCATTAAGGATTTTAGCAAAATTGCTAGACCCCTTACAAACCTTCTAGCTAAAGACGTGCCCTTCATCTTTGATGATAGGTGTCATAGTGTGTGGGAGAATTTGAAAGTGGAACTTATCTCTGCACCTATCATCTCACCTCCGGACTGGTCAAACCTTTTGAGATCATGTGCGATGCCTCAGATTTTGCGATAGGCGCTGTCTTAGGACAGCGTAAGGATAACAAGTAGCACGTGATCTACTATTCGAGTAGGACGCTCAATGACGCCCAAATGAACTATACTACAACCGAGAAGGAATTCTTGGCAGTAGTGTTCGCTTTGGAGAAATTCCGCCCATACCTACTTGGGACCAAGACCACGATTTTCACTGACCATTCTGCATTTCGATACCTTATGCTAAAAAAGGATACGAAGGCCCAACTCATTCGTTGTTCCTTCTCCTTCAAGAATTCGATCTCGAAATTCGAGATAAAAAAGGTGTTGAAAATGTTGTCGCAGACCATCTCTCTCGTGCACCTTCCGACAACTGCCCATCAATGACAATTTTCCCGATGAACAACTTCTAGCCATCTCTAAGGAACCATGGTTTGTTGACATAGTAAATTACTTAGTCACAAACCAAACACCACCTAATTGGTCAAAACAGGATAGATACCGATTCTTGTCTCAAGTTCGGTATTACATGTGGGAAGATCCTTACCTTTTCAAATATTGTAGCGACCAAATTATTAGGAGATGTGTCCCCGAAGAGGAAACTAGAAGCGTTCTAGCCTTTTGTCATGAGTTTGCTTGCGGTGGACACTTTGGTCCCCGCAAAACTGCCGAAAAGATCCTGCAAAGTGGCTTTTATTGGCCAACTGTGTTCAAAGACGCATTCGAGTATTGCAAAACTTGCACAAGATGTCAAATGATAGGAAGAATTTCCAAACGAAATATGATGCCCCTAAATCCAATTCTTGAAGTAGAACTTTTCGATGTCTGGGGCATTGATTTTATGGGACCCTTCCCTAATTCGTTTGGGCACCAATACATCTTGTTGGCCGTAGATTATGTATCAAAATGGGTTGAAGCCGTCCCTTGCAAGACAAATGATAATAAAGTTGTTGTCAAATTCTTGAAAGAAAATATCATCTCGCGCTTTGGAACCCCTCGTGCCATTATTAGTGACAATGTTACGCATTTTTGCAATAGAACTTTTAAAGTCTTATGCGAAAATACGCCAAAACTCATAAGTTGTCTACGCCCTACCATCCTCAAACTAGCAGACAGGTAGAAGTTTCCAATAGGCAAGTCAAGCTTATCTTGGAGAAAACTGTGAATCAGAATAGGAAGGACTGGTCCACCAAACTGGTGGATGCCCTATGGGCATATAGGACTGCCTTTAAGACGATTCTAGGAATGTCTCCCTACAGACTAGTCTTTGGAAAGGCTTGCCACCTTCCTACTGAGCTAGAGCACCGGGCCTTATGGGCAATTAAGCAGCTGAATTTCGATCTAAATAAGGCCGGGGAGCTTCGGAAATTGCAAATTTCTGAACTAGAGGAATTGAGGAACGAAGCATATGACAATGCGAAAATTACGAAGGATAGGGTTAAGGTTTTTCATGATAAGTTCATCACGAGAACAACTTTTGTCCAAGGACAAAAAGTTTTACTCTATAACTCTAGACTTCATCTCTTTCCCGGTAAGTTAAAATCAAGATGGATAGGGCCCTTCATTGTTAAGACTGTGTTTCCACACGGAGCCATGGAGATCTATGACCCGAAAAATGGCAATACATTCAAGGTAAATGGTCAACGTCCTAAAATCTTTTTGGAATCAGTATCGGAAGTAAATGCAGCCATGGGTCTTTTTGACCCACTGTATCGGTAACTATATCTTTCTGTCAATTCATGCATCCATGCATTTCATTCATACATTAGGGACAATGCATGAAACAAGTGTGGGGGAAGGGTATGTAAAGTAATAAAAAAAAATTTTAAAAATTTTTTTATTCTTTTTCTCTTTAGTTATTCTAACATAATAAAAATAAATAAAAAATAAAAAAAAATTATAAAAAGGACAATATTTTGACTTATCTTTTGAAAGAAACCTAAGTTAGTTTTAAGAATTAGAAAAATCATGATTAGGATTTCTAAAAACTTGGTCAAAATAAATAAATTATTTAATTTTTAGGTATAAGAGGAGAAATTGAATAAGTAATTAGTCTTGATTTTTACCTTAATGAAATGTACATACCTAATGCATATCTAGGATTCTAAGACAAAGACCCTTGTGCCTCATATATATAAAAAAAAAAACTAATTAAGCTGGATACATGTGCCTCAAGAAGCATAAGTATTCACGCCTAAAGGTGAGTTTATAAATAAGCGTCCTTAGTTTTGGGGCCTAGTTCACTCGAATTTGAGTCCAAGGGGTGTTTTCTCACCCGGTGCCCTAAAACCAACCAGTTTGGGAGTCACCGACTTTAAGTTCGCTACATGGGTGGATTAGAAAGCCTAAGAAAACTACGAAATATTATATATGTATTAACGCATCTAATAGTCAATTAGTTAGGTATGAGGGCCTCAAGAAGCCTTGATACTTACACGAAAGAAAATTAGATGAGTTATATATATTAAAAAATAATAATAATAATCATAATAATAAAGAGGCATGAGAGTCCAAGTTAAGGAATTCTTAGATTCACAAGGATGCGTATGACTTTTGGTAACAAAAAAGACTATACAAACATTCAATTTTGATCCTTACCTAAAATGAATAATAATTCACTTTATTAAGACTAAGTTTAAGAATGAATAAAAATGATAATCCTAAAACTTATAAACTACTTAGTCTCTTCAAATATATTTCGAATATTTTCCTTTTTATGGATTTTGTGGGTGTAATCCGCTGAAAACCCTCACGAGACAACACTCGTCCTCTAGGGTAACCTAGGGGTTTAACGGCTTGTTGCACATGCTAAGTGCAACCGTGATTCTTACGAAAGTGAGTTAGCTAGATAAGTTTTTCTTTTTGATTTTTACTCGAGGACGAGCAAAAAGATAAGTGTGGGGGTGTGATAGGTAGTAAAAAAATGCATAATTGTCATCACATTTACTATCACGTTTTCATATTTATTCATATAATCATGCACTATTACTAATATTTTGTTTTTTAATGTGTGCAGGCCTTGAGTGTTTTTAAATAAAGAATAAAAGACTAAATGAAGCCCAAAAGCCCATGTCCAAGCCCAAGTGCAAAAGTGCAATTACAAAATGTCAAAAGTGCAAATAAAAAGTGCAAATGTTGCAAATATTAAAAAGAGGGAAGGATAGAATTCTATTCAACCTTAATACTTGGTGGATGAGGATAAATAAGAGTGCAAGGATGAAATTCGTTTTGGAAGAGATTTGGATTTAGGGTAACTTGATTTCTAAGTTATCTCGAAATCTCAAATTAAAGAGTCGAGTGTCAGATCCAGACGGATATGCCCAGGTGGACGGACCAGATGAGGCCACGCGCGAAAGCGCGCGGCCAGGGATAATGCTTTGGCCGCGAAAGCGCGCGGCCGTATGGATAAGGATGACAACCAGATTTTGAGGTTGTGTTTCACCGGGACTCTACTTCCTTCTGAGCCTATAAATACCCCTGTATACGCAACAGAGAAGGGCATCCAGAGACGAGGAGATTAGGGTTTTCTTTAGCTTTTCCTTAAATTTCTGCAATTTGTAATTTTGTTTTAAGCACATTGTGGAGAAGAAGGAGCTTTGTATTAGAAGACATTTTTCGAATAAAGGTTACCTCTTTTGCCATTTAATTCTTGTCAGTTAATTTTGTTTCTTTTTTCTGTGATCTCTTGATTTTAGTTTTTGATCTGTGATCTCTTGATTCGTTTTGTTTTTCCTTCTTTCACAATTCTTCTCATTAAGTAAAAAAATAAAAAATAAAAATGATGACTAACTAATTCTTAGTGTGGTTTGCTGATCTCTTAAGCAACCCTAGGGCAGTTTAGGAATTGAATAGATTGATGATCAATTTTTAGAAACCCTAGGTCTAAGATTGCCTTTCTTGAAGATTAAATTGATAGCTAGATTTCTTAATCTAGATTGCACACTTAAACAACTCTTCATAACTTCATACTTAAATACTTAGACAGCATAACTTTAAGATAACACTTTTCTTATACTGTACTTAGAAGTTAGGATGAATCTTTGTTGAGTTTTTGGTAATGCAAACTAGTAGATTCTAATATCATCTTTTCTTGCTTGAATCTTTTTTAATAAACCTGGGTTAAATCATATGTATCTCAAGATGACATTCAATATCCAAGACTTGCATTGTGGGTTGTGGTAGAAGATCAGTAAAACCATACCTCTTTAATCATATATATTTCAAATCTAATCTCTCCTTTGTCTTATTTGAAGCATACAGAGAAATCGTCCGAAAAGCTTGCATCGCATCCTTCCCTGAGGATCGACCCGCTTTGGCCTTTGCTGCAGCGGATAGCATTTAGACTGAGAATTCTACAACTCAATCTTTTTCTTTACAAACTCTTAAATCTCAATCAGATATTCAAATTTTAGCAAGGCCTATAGAGTGTTCAATAGGTCTACTTTGACTATTAAAGAGTCTATACATGTCAAGTTTGAGAAATCTAATGCTTTTGTGAAGAATATTGTAGAAATTGATTTCTTAGGTGAAGACATGGACAAAATATCTTTGAAGGACTCACCAATGCAAAAAGACAAGCCAAAGGATGATGAACATGGTGAAATTCAAGATGTTTAAGTGGAGCCAACTAAACCACTTTCAAAGGATTAGAGATATACTAGAAATCATTCCAAGAATCTCATCATAGGTGATGTATCTAAGGGGTAATTGCTCACTCTAAACTCCATGATATTTGTTGCTATTTTGCATTCATTTCACATATTGATCCCAATAACATCCTCGAAGCCGAGGGCGACTCGTATTAGTTGCTTATAATGCAAGAAGAGCTTAATCAATTTGAGCACAATCAAGTTTGGCAGCTTGTTCCTAGACCCCATGATAGACCAATTATTGGTCCTAAATGAATTTTTAAGAATAAGTTAGATGCGTCGGGAAATGTTAATAGGATAAAGCTACGTTAGTGGTCCAAAGTTACACCCAAATAGATGGTATCGATTTTGAGAAAATCTTTGCACCTGTAGCACGGCTTGAAGCAATACGCATGACACTTGCTTTTGCTTCATTCAAAGATTTTAAAACTTTTTCAAATAGATGTTAAAAGTACATTTTTGAATGGTTTTATTAAAGAGGAGATGTATGTTGAATGATTGTACACGTTTGCATATTTAGTGTCACATGTGTCACATATTCACAGTTAATTTGTAATTAAATTCTGCTATTTAATTCATTGTAATGTCTAATGGTATGCAAGGTAATTTATAGAGAGAATAGAAATAGACAAATTTATCTAATTAAATCTGGAGTTTTATAAGTTCAAGCAAATCAATGAAGATCTACTCAAATGTAGAGGTTTAGAAGCAATTCTATCCAGAGACTGAAGTAAATCAAAGAAGATAACACCAGATAAAATCAGTTAAAACTGAATTTTTGAAGATCCATTTAGTTAACTTGAAAATCAATAAAGATAATCTCAAATTCAGAAGTCCAGAGATGAATTTATTAGTATACAAAGGGATAACAAAGATAAGAATATTGGTTGTTGAGCCAGCGATTTGAGCCCATCTCTTCACCACCCTTTGGCACTCCTTTTATCCTATAAATACTGCAATTCCTGAAGGCAAGCGAGAGCGATTCAGTAGAGAGTAGAATAGAATTTTTTATAGGTTTAACCTAGATTTTTCTTTCTCTTTTAATGTAATTTCTATTTTTTCTTTATGTAACTGAGAAGAGAGAAGAGTTTCATGGAGGATGAGACTGAACCTAGTATCGAGAAGTGACGTTGGTGTAAGTTCTTCTTTTCTTTCATAGTTATTCCATTGGATCAAAAGTTGCACTTTATTCTCTTATTTTCTTTCACTCTCTCTTTGTGCATGATTGAGTATCCAAGTGAATCTAGTAGCATTGGTATCGTCGTGTTGTGTGAGTGCCACTGATATTTCATGATGATGATCTCCTCCTCAAGAGTCTATATAATTTCATTCTTTTTCGTTTTGATGATGTAATGTGGACGGAGACTGAGCTCGATCTTATGGGTTATGCGTTGATCGCCTCTGAAGCAAGGTAAGCTTTTGCCAACAATCAAGGGTACGAAAATCAACACAAGAGGTAAGTGAACTCTTCTTTAGTGGTCCTTTCTTTTAATTCTTAGTTTAGAATTCTATTTCAAAACTAACATTCTCCTCTTTATTTAGTTTTTTCTTTTTTTTTGTAAATAAAACAACAACAACATCACCATCCTTTCTTTTGTCATCTTCTTCACATCTTCTAACTTAACCTTTTTGATTTCTTTTTCTAAAACTGGGAAGAATTTCCTGACATATTTTTGTAAACTCAAAGGAAAAAAATTTATTTAAAAGCTTCTATCGCTATTCCCTCCTTGTGGATCATGACTCGCATAGCCAGTTGCTATAGCGGTAGTATTGAGAACTTGATCATTTCATTCTTTAAACCTAAACTATCTTTTCTTGTGCATATTTTACCTCAATTAAATTTTAGCGTCGTTGCTGGAGAAGGATGGTAAGTTTTCATTTTCTTTTTTGATTTACTTAAACAATTTAACTTTTTCTTCTTTATTTTTGTGTGCAAGGACTGATTCAGAAATCAAAGAGCTGCAATTGAGATATTGCTACTCTGTGCCTCTGTCCAAGAAGGCAGAGTATCAGAGCCCATACTTGTGCCACACAAACGTGGCAAAAGTCGTGTTTCTGTGGCATTTGTGGTGGACTACTAATTGATCTTTTTGTAGATGCTTTCACACTGCAAACTATAGCTTCTGCATGTATTAGATTTCCTTATTAAATTATTTTGCACACTGTATTCAATTAAATAGTAAAGTGGTTGTTTGTAAATGTTAAAAATAGTTTAGCCATACATTTAGGCACGTATTTAATTCGTTTATCTTTTACATCACTTTTGAAAAGTGCTGGAGCAAAGGTACGCGTGCATATCATGTAGTATAGGAATACTTTTGAATTATTTACATCGCTTAAATGTTGCTTTTCATATACATGTACATGTTGCACTAAATTGATTTAAGGGCTTGTCCTATAAACAAAATAAGGTAGGGAAGTCATTACTCTCCTTTAGCCCACAAATAATCCCTTTACTCACTAACCTAAAGCTAACTAAAACTGAGTAGACGTTGGCCCTAGGGATATCTAGGACTCAAATAGGAGACTGACCTAGAGGGAAAGTTGTTAGAAGTTGACTCTTGCCAAATTGGTGTTAAAGGTCAGGGATTGAGGGGCGAAACCCTGAAGGCTAATGGTTTAGTTTAATTAGGCCCGTCGCTTTTTACGCGGATACCTCCCACCAATCTTACCCTGATTTAGCCGATTAACCTGTAGTCAGTTCTGCAATATATATCCCGTGAACAATCTAACCAGTTAGGAGTCGTCTAGGTTTAAGGTCTACCCTAATTTAGGCTAGATTTCTTTTTTTTATTTATTTGTTTGTTTGCTTCTTTTTGTTTCTGTTTGTGGCATGGATTATAATTATATTTATTCATATGCAAATAGTGATCTATATTTCACCCCGATCTCTTTTGAGTCAGATATTACCAACCCGGCATATTGAAAAAACACCTAGAGGGGGGGTGAATAGGTGTAAGTGCTAATCTAAGAAACTAAATGCAAACTAAGTGCGCTAAATGCGGAAGCTAATGCAAATTATGCACAAACTAATACAATACAACAAGTGTAGCCGAATTCCCCTTGCGAGGCTCTGGACTAACTCCTCTTGATTCCCCTTGAAATGGGTTGAGGCGCTATGTGAAGCTCTTGTTGGATGAGTACAAGTTAGGCACACACACACAAGCAATCCAAGCAATATGAAATATGTGCACACACAATCAAGCCAAGCAATCAAGGATAAATTACAATATGAAAGATGCAAGGCAACACAAGCAATGTATATAAAATGAATGCTATGAAAGTATGATGCTTGTATGAAATGATGCTTGCACAAAGTAAAGAGAGTAAGGGTTAGAGAGACAATGGATCAAACGCTAACACAAAGATTTGTTTCGAGGTTCGAGCACCTTGCTCTACATCCCCGCCTACACCACCGTGTAGGATTTCCACTATCTCAACTCCCACCGAGGGAACCTCTACCGAAGAGGATTTCTTACAACCCAAGGAGTACCGAACTCCTCTCTCAATACAAACCACAACACCTCACACTAGAGGTGTCAACCAACAACCACACCTCTACCTAAGAGGCTTACAAACACAATCCCAATCACCTCACACTTGAGGGATCCAAACCAATACCACTCCGATCACCTCTACCGAAGAGGGATTCACAAATAAAAGGAGGGTTACAACACAAGAGGTTTACAACAACAACCTCAAACACTTTCTTTTCTCTTTTTCCACAAAACAAGATCCTAATAGTTTAGGATAGAAGATATGGCTCAAGTGTGGAAACTATGTGTTTTGGAAAACAAGAACTCAAAGAAAAACACTTGGGAAATTTCTTGTAAAAGATAAAGAATGAAAGCCAATACAAAAATCCCAAATTCCAATTTCTTTGATTTTTCAAAACCCAAAAACACAAAGAATAAATCTTGTTAGCACTTAAAACTCTTTTAAAACTCTTTTAATCACTTTAGAAAACTGGTATTTTTCTTCTTGAAAAACTTGGCCAAAATCCCCAAAGAGATGGGGTTTATATAGCCCCTATACAAAACTAGCCGTTAGGCTGATGTGGCAGTTCTGACAGCCACCGGTCGACCGGCCGGTCGACCGCCAACGGTCAAAAATGTGACCGTTGGGCACTAGCGGTCGACCGGCCCGGTCGACCGAAAAATCCCGAGAGCAGAGCTCTCACCTCGGTCGACCGACCCGGTCGACCGGTTCTGTGCTTAACAGACGTGCACATCGGTCGACCGATCGGTCGACCGGCCCTTTTGGTGCGGTCGACCGGCACGGTCGACCGACCAGCCTGTCAGCCCAAAACCAGGTCAGAAATTTAGGGGAAAATATTTTAAAAAATCTTTTATCATTTTTGAAAATTCCATAAAACTTGTTTTATCATTTTATGTTAAAACATAAACATGTGATAAAATTTCAAGGCAATATATCAACATATCAATTCATTTTTGTGTCTTGCAAATTTTATCAAAAACAAAAACCGGTATTTTTATCAAACTTTGATTTTTCCAAAACATAAATAGAAACGTCAAAATAAGTTTGTCTATAAGTTAAGCATGTATGTATAAATAGAAAACATCTACTATACATATAAATCATGAAAACTTGTTTTGATCAAACTATTCATGAAAACCAAATATCAAAACATAAAACGTGTGTGTTTGTGCACTTGAGCATATCAACTATACTAAGCTTTACAAATGGATCTAAAACTCATAATCTAAACTAGGATACCTAAGACTTCTTGACGATCTTCATCTTCAAGTAGACTTGCTCCAAAACTCCGTGATTCTCCAAGTGCAAAGGTATGATCTTTAAGCTTTGGCACCGGAATCATCATGAATAGCTTCTAATCATCTTGTTGAAGCTAATCACCAACCTAATATCCTGTTAATGATCTGAAACTTAGAAACACAAGAATATTAGTAAACATAACTACATGAGTGTTGATCATCATCAAAACTAGAGTGGAAGGCCATTGGGCCAACAATCTCCCCCTTTTTGATGATGACAAAACTCATGGAGTTATAAATGCATGGATTAAAGATAAGCTTCAAGGAAGCTCCCCCTTAACTCATGCATCACAATAAACATAATAGATATGCAATGAAAGCACATGATACTAAACAAAAGCATGCATCATATCTTATTATTTATCCCTATGCATGAACTTGGTATATGCAAAACACAATCATGCATATATAAAAACAAAACTCAAATTTTTCTCCCCTTTTTGTCAATCATCAACAAGGGGTAATCAAAACCATAAATAAAACGAGGGGTAAAAATCTTTCTCCCCCTTTTTGTCAATCAAAACAATGCAAACAATGTTCTCCCCCTTTTTGTCTAAAACAAAAAAAAAAAAATCAATAAGGGGTGACTACAAACATGATATCAATTAAAAATATGTCAATGAAGCATCTTGATACCAATAAACAAGATCAATATATGTTATATGCTATATACATTCATGAAGAGGAAGACGCTAAGTTAGCTTCCCTACATATATGCATTACATGAAGAAGGGATGACAAGCCCCAATTCACATAACACATATTATGTAATGCATAAGAGGAGATGTGAAGCTCCCCCTACACACGTATATCATATAAAGAAGAGTTGTCAAGCTTCCTCAATTTATAATATACTCAACATGAATCTATATGTAAGAGAGATGTTAAGCTCTCCTTGCATATAGGAAATACAAATCAAAACTTTGAATATATTCTTTAAACAACATTTTGAGATACCAATTGTAATTAAACATAAGTCTTGAATTCTCAAACATGAATCTTGAAACCAATTGTAAAACAACATAACAAATTTTGAATGTCTAAACACAAATTTTGATACCAATTGTAAGAATTGTTCATTTTAAAAACATATAAACAAGAAGATCAAATACAAAATCATCATATGTTTAAAATAACAACTTTTAATCATAAAGAGTGGGAGTACAAATACCAATTGAAATACAAAATCAAATTTTTTCCCCCTTTATGAAATACAAACTAAAGTCATGCATAGTCTTGATAACAATTTAAAAATAATCAATTTAAACAAAATTGAAACTCAAGCACTAGCATAAACACAAACATATATATGTATGAAAGATAGATACCAATAGAAATTGATATACTTGGAATTTAAAGCATACATACATACAAAACATATATGAGTATACAAGAAGATCAAAATGATACCAATTGAAAGAGTTCAATGATACCAATTGACATAGCAATAAGGTCAAGTGTATACATCATATTATCTACCACCCAATCATAATTCAAGTTTTAAAGATTTTCAATTTAGGGCATACATGAACATGATCTCCCATCCTACCGCCCTTAGAAGGTAGGGGTTTTCAAAAATAGATTTAAAAATTAGGTTTAGTTTGAAAATCACTACCAAATGAAGAATACGAACTAGTTAAAATGGAAAAACTTATTAACTAGTACGAAATCCTTCAAGCAAGGAATAAAACAAAAATGAAATTCACATGATAATCATCACTCTAACCAATAAAGCATAACTCATGAGAAACAAAACATGAGCAATAGATATGAGTGTACAAATAGTATGTGAAGATCATAATCATGAAAATATTTTCATTAAGCTCAATTATTCCTTAAAAAAAAAACGAAATCATCAAAACTATCTAATCTTCAAGGCATATGTATGTCTAATACAAACTAACGTATACATACATATCCAAAACATAAAGAGTCCACAAGATATATGCATTAAGGCACGTGGCTCAAAAAGGATACTCATGTATAGTCAATAGTTTGGATAAGATGGACATATACATGAAGTTAAATATTGACACATAAACATGAAAACATGTAAGGCTAAATTTTCATCAAAGCAATTTTCATTTCAAGGTATATGTATGATTTGTCAACACAAGAAGTATACATACATATCCCTTAAACACACTTTGAGTCCATAATAGATATTTGCATGAAAGGCAAATGACTCAAGGGGTATACATGTATATCTTAAAGTTTGGCAATACAAACATATACATGAAGTGAAAACTCATAATCATAAATCCAAAAATAATACAAGTCTAAAATGTATGGATCATCAAAACTAGACTATACTAGCACATCTAATGGGTTCAAATAAGCAATCAAGCCCAAACATATATAGATTTATTTGTGGCCCACTATATGTACAAGTATAAATCCTAGTCTTAATGAAAACTAACATCTAAACAAGTAATCTTAACATGAAGCATCAAAAACAAGATAAAAATCATCATGATAAAACTAAAACATGATTACTATATAAATTCACATGTATTAGATTCATGATGTACATTATAGCTCAAACAAAAGTGAGAACACTAATTATGGGTTCATATAAGCATGTGTGTCTCAAATACTATATATGTATGTCAAGGATCTAATAAACATGGAATGAACATACTAATCCATAGACATCAAAAACATGCTACAAACAAAGAATATTAAAAAGCATGTAATAAATAATACGGAGTTAGGAATTGTTACCAAAACCTAGATGGCAACTCTCCTTGTCTCCAAAACTTGGTGGTCCTCTCCACCATCTCTTCCCTTGAAAGTGATGCATCCAAAGGATTTCCTTTAAGTCCGGAACGCATCCACTCCAAGGTGCTAACACTCTCACGTCATGTGAGAGCCCACACCTACATCAAAAACTTTAGGGGTGGTGATCTTTGGTACCCATCTCTTATTGGGTCCATGGGGGTTAGTCTCATTTCTAACCAAACAAAATTCTTTGCTAAATTAGGAGTATGTAATCTATCATAACAAAATTTAGCAAGGTGGCCCTTACGTCCACAATGTGTACAAGTGTACACATGAGCATACATGTGAGAAGTGTGTCCGTGAGGAGCATGTGTATGCCGTGTAGGGTGTGCATGAATAGAAGTTGGAATTTATTTCTTTCGAACCAAGGTTTCCAATCGTGAGTGGTTCATGGCACATTGGCTCATAGTGGAGCCCAAACAATCTACTCTCTTCTTAAGCATACAAATATCATCATTAATCTTAGAAGAAGAGGTACATGCATTAGGTAGTCTAGATGATGAGGCTACACTAGCATGGCAAACATGAGCATCAATTTTATTTTGCAAAACCATATTCTTATCTAAACAAGCATTCAACTCATTTGAAATAGAAATAATTTTATTTTTCAAATCAACATTCTCTTTTAAAACAAAATCTACTTTTGAAGACAAGTTTTCATTTTTCTTCAAAAGAACATGGCAATCATTTTTATTTTTCAAAAAGTTTTTTCTTTAAGTGCAAGATCAAGTTGAGATTTTAATGAATCCCTTTCATTATAGACCTCAACCTTCTCTTGCAAAACATTGGTAAGTCTAGCATGCAAACTCTTATTTTCTTGTTCAATTCCTAGACTCTTCTTTTTCAACAAATTATATTTTTCTATTAATTTTTCACAAACAATGGAAAGTTCTTCATTCAAAGCATGAGGATCAACATAATCATTTGAAGAACTGGCACAATCATTACTATCTAGTTGAGATTCCGAATGTACCTCAAGGGAGTCATTCCCTTGGACCATATAGCATTGTTGTGGCTCGGATTCTCCGCTAGATTCCTCTTCTTGGATTGGCAATTGAAGCTTGGAGGTGGTGGTTGTTGTCAACTTGTTCCACACTGCAAAAGCGGAATCAAGATTAGAAACACACATAAGATAATCTTTAGGTAATGTGCTTCTAATGGCCTCTAGGGCTTGTGCATTGGCCCCTATATGATTGAAATCACCAAGATAACATCTCTTGGTGGCCGCAAGGAAAACATGCAAACCTAGGGTCTTTAGGTACATGGACATCCTATACTTCCAAACATCAATGTTGGAAGGGTCAAAGCTAGAGGGGTCATGAAGTCCATGGTAAACTATATATGAATATGCAAACAAACAAATGCAAATGAGATTAGCAAGCAAATGGATCACTCCTAGGATGTTAAGCCTAAGTATCAGGAGCACTAGCTCTGATACCAATTGAAAAAACACCTAGAGGGGGGGTGAATAGGTGTAAGTGCTAATCTAAGAAACTAAATGCAAACTAAGTGCGCTAAATGCGGAAGCTAATGCAAATTATGCACAAACTAATACAATACAACAAGTGTAGCCGAATTCCCCTTGCGAGGCTCTGGACTAACTCCTCTTGATTCCCCTTGAAATGGGTTGAGGCGCTATATGAAGCTCTTGTTGGATGAGTACAAGTTAGGCACACACACACAAGCAATCCAAGCAATATGAAATATGTGCACACACAATCAAGCCAAGCAATCAAGGATAATTACAATATGAAAGATGCAAGGCAACACAAGCAATGTATATAAAATGAATGCTATGAAAGTATGATGCTTGTATGAAATGATGCTTGCACAAAGTAAAGAGAGTAAGGGTTAGAGAGACAATGGATCAAACGCTAACACAAAGATTTGTTTCGAGGTTCGAGCACCTTGCTCTACATCCCCGCCTACACCACCGTGTAGGATTTCCACTATCTCAACTCCCACCGAGGGAACCTCTACCGAAGAGGATTTCTTACAACCCAAGGAGTACCGAACTCCTCTCTCAATACAAACCACAACACCTCACACTAGAGGTGTCAACCAACAACCACACCTCTACCTAAGAGGCTTACAAACACAATCCCAATCACCTCACACTTGAGGGATCCAAACCAATACCACTCCGATCACCTCTACCGAAGAGGGATTCACAAATAAAAGGAGGGTTACAACACAAGAGGTTTACACACAACAACCTCAAACACTTTCTTTTCTCTTTTTCCACAAAACAAGATCCTAATAGTTTAGGATAGAAGATATGGCTCAAGTGTGGAAACTATGTGTTTTGAAAAACAAGAACTCAAAGAAAAACACTTGGGAAATTTCTTGTAAAAGATAAAGAATGAAAGCCAATACAAAAATCCCAAATTCCAATTTCTTTGATTTTTCAAAACCCAAAAAACACAAAGAATAAATCTTGTTAGCACTTAAAACTCTTTTAAAACTCTTTTAATCACTTTAGAAAACTGGTATTTTTCTTCTTGAAAAACTTGGCCAAAATCCCCAAAGAGATGGGGTTTATATAGCCCCTATACAAAACTAGCCGTTAGGCTGATGTGGCAGTTCTGACAGCCACCGGTCGACCGGCCCGGTCGACCGCCAACGGTCAAAAATGTGACCGTTGGGCACTAGCGGTCGACCGGCCCGGTCGACCGAAAAATCCCGAGAGCAGAGCTCTCACCTCGGTCGACCGACCCGGTCGACCGGTTCTGTGCTTAACAGACGTGCACATCTGTGCACATCGGTCGACCGGATCGGTCGACCGGCCCTTTTGGTGCGGTCGACCGGCACGGTCGACCGACCAGCCTGTCAGCCCAAAAACCAGGTCAGAAATTTAGGGAAAATATTTTACAAAAATCTTTTATCATTTCTGAAAATTCCATAAAACTTGTTTTATCATTTTATGTTAAAACATAAACATGTAATAAAAATTTCAAGGCAATATATCAACATATCAATTCATTTTTGTGTCTTGCAAATTTTATCAAAAACAAAAACCGGTATTTTTATCAAACTTTGATTTTTCCAAAACATGAATAGAAACGTCAAAATAAGTTTGTCTATAAGTTAAGCATGTATGTATAAATAGAAAACATCTACTATACATATAAATCATGAAAACTTGTTTTGATCAAACTATTCATGAAAACTAAATATCAAAACATAAAACGTGTGTGTTTGTGCACTTGAGCATATCAACTATACTAAGCTTTACAAATGGATCTAAAACTCATAATCTAAACTAGGATACCTAAGACTTCTTGACGATCTTCATCTTCAAGTAGACTTGCTCTAAAACTCCGTGATTCTCCAAGTGCAAAGGTATGATCTTTTAGCTTTGGCACCGGAATCATCATGAATAGCTTCTAATCATCTTGTTGAAGCTAATCACCAACCTAATATCCTGTTAATGATCTGAAACTTAGAAACACAAGAATATTAGTAAACATAACTACATGAGTGTTGATCATCATCAAAACTA
>JAVJIF010003863.1:0-193139 GCA_038442645.1 Agave tequilana
CATCAAATCCCCTGACCAACATCAATGGAGTTGTCCTGAAGATGATGGAAGCACAGCTGCGTAGACACGCTCTGTGCAACCACCTCATCCTCCTGCTGGTCCTGGCTCATTCTTCAGCACCAGATCTTCTTCTTCTGCAGCACCTGTATTTCCTCCTGAGTTACTAGCTCTTCTCTCTTCGGATGTCCGCTCTCAGCTCGAGGCACATCAGGCCTTGGCCGTACAGCGCGACGCAGCCATTCGTGCAGAGTTAGATGCTCGTGCTCTTCAGGACGCTGCTTTTCGAGAGGAGGTCCGAAACGACATGTCTTATTTTGCTGACTCCATGAGATTCGTGGATGTTCAGTTTCAGGCCCTTTTCTCAAAATTGACATGCTCGTTCTTGATCGGACTCCGACTGCTTGCCGACTCCCTGCCACCGGTCCTCCATTTCCTCCCAGAGCTCGCTCTTCTGTTCCTCCACCGCGCACCAGAGTCGATGGCATGGATCCAGAGGAGGTTGCTTCTTCAGAGGAACGTGGTGATGATGACGGAGACGGCAATGATGGTGATGATGGGCTGAGGAGTGACCTCCCCTTTTGATGATGTCAAAAAGGGGAGAGTTATTTGAGAGAGATATTTTGTGACAATTTGTTATTTTGGCTTGTACTTGTATTTGGATATTTTGTGTTGGACATCTTTTGCTTTGTCATGTATTTCTTTGTGTTGTGGACATGGATATGGTTATGTGTTTATGTATTTATGTCATGTATGAGACTCATTTCCTTCATCTATGATAGACATGAGTATTTTGCATCTTTTGTTGGCATGGAAATAAAATGTTATAATTATGATTTGTGATAATATGCCTGAGTATGATTTTTATATATGCTTGTGTTGAGGGGGAGCTTCATTTGAAGTCTCTACCAAAATATTTGTGATAACTACATATGTTTTGCCATCATCAAAAAAGGGGGAGATTGTTGGCCCAAAGGCCATTATCCCAGTTATTTTGATGATAACAAAAAATATTTAGTTATGTATTTAACTTTGTGTTTTCAGAATTTTTCAGGTTATTTAACAGGTTGTTTTTGACGGCTCCGCTAAAAGACTCACACATTTGGAGTTCGCCGCAAAAATGAAGATTCCCAAGCTATGCACAACTAGGATGCTTTGGGATCAAGATGATGATATGAAGATCAAGACAATATCAAGACAAGATCAAGACATTGAAGAAAACAAGCTTTGTATTTTTATTTTTATTTTAGATATTTTGTCAAAGCTAGATATTAGAAGTAGAGCTATGGGATTATCACACACACACCTCTTAGTTAGGTTCATGGCTTCAAAAAGATTTTTCAAACACTTTAGATATTCTAACTTAGTTTTTAAAAAGAGAACATATTTGGAAATATGATTTTCAGAAAAACAATAGTTTTGGAAAAACAATTTTTATGGAAAAACATGGTTCTATCAAAAGGATTTTTTATCAAACTATTTTTAAACATGATTGAAGTATGACACATGCTTATACTTCATGTTTTTACAAGTTTCAAAATCTTACCCAAAACCCAAAACCAAAATTCAAGTTTTCTGGTTCTGGAAGTTCTGTTTTTTTTTCAGAACTCACAGTGACCGGTCGACCGGCCCGGTCGACCGATGTGCACAATACTGTGCACGTCTATATCAGTCGACCGACCCGGTCGACCGATGTTCATTTACGTTCACAGGAGTTTTCGGTCGACCGACCCGGTCGACCGATGAGCCCCAACGGTCATATTTTTGACCGTTGGCGGTCGACCGACCCGGTCGACCGGATCTGTCAAAAGTTCTGACAGATCCAACAGCTAGTTTTTTCTGACTGTTTTTCTTTTTGGGATTTGTCTCCAACGATTTTGAGGATGTTTTTGACCCTATAAATAGAGGGTCACTTCATATTGATTAGACAACTATTGCAAAATATTTCTTAAGAGTTTTACAAAGATTTTCAAAGCTTTCTTCATAAAAGATTTTCCAAAGCCTAAATTCCCAACACCCAACTTGTAGCCTATTCCTCTAGCTTCTCTCTAGATTTTGCACACCACAATCCCAAGCTTTACATCTACATATTTGGTTCTAGGATTGTGCAAGTGAGCTTTTGTAAAGTGATCAAGTGTGATCACTCATCTCTTCTTGGAGTGAAGTTGTAGAGGCATCGGCCTCAGGGAGCTAGTGAGACTTCGGGTGTGTGTTGCGGCATCACAAGTGTAAGGGACAAGTGTGTCCTTGTATTGGCGATCCGGTGGGATCAACGATAGTAGTGCAAATCCTTCAAGTGTGAAGGCGGGGACGTAGAGCGTGGCTCGAACCTCGGAAACACATCCTTGCGTTTGCGTTTGATCAATTTTCTCTAATTCTACTCCTTTCAATTCTTGCACCTTAATTGTTGTATTTATTGCAAGTCTTTATTTGTGCTATTTGTGTGTGAAAGTTTTAATTCCGCAAAAGTGCCATAATCATATAGCCATCACCATGCTGAACTGGATCAAATGCAAATCACCTTGAACTAACCATAATCAATAGCATGTTGAAGGGTAGTTGTATTCTTTATCCGGAGTTGACAACTTCGGACAAAGAAATTTAATTTTTTTTCCTTCAAATTTTCTCTTTCGTTCAGGGTTGCCAATCCTGGACAAAAAGAAGTAATTTTTTTGCAGTTATTTCTCTGTGTTAGAGGTTGGCAATACCGGACAAAGTGATTTCCCCCATTGTCTGGGATTGCCACCCTCGGGAAAAAACTTAAATTTTTTTCTCTTTCCTCTTTCCTCATCTTATTCCACCTCTCTACCTCTCTCTCTTCCTCGAAGGCACCCACATCGACAACGGCGACGAGAATGACGATGAGGACGACGACGAGGAAGGTTGTGGTAGGCTGCGGTGGCGAAGAGGACGATGGCGAGGGCGACGAGGAGGAGGAGGAGGACGACGAGGGCGACGACGAGGAGGACGAGAAAGATGAGAAGGAAGAGGCAACATCAGCCCTCCTCGCTGTCGCCGCCGCCTTCGTCAGCCTTCACACCATCATCACCAACCGCCCTCATCGTTGCCACCGTGGGTGCCTCAGTGGAGGCGAGATGGAGAGAGGAGGAAGATGAGAAAATAGGGAGAAAAAACAAATTTTTTGTTCTGTTTGTCTGAGCTTCGCAACTCGGACAAAAGGAAAAATTGAAAAAAAAAATAAATCTCTTTGTTAGAGTTGCCAACCTCGAACAAAGGAATATAACTGAAAAAATTAACATTTTTGTTTGAGGTTGGCAACCATGGAAAAGGAACAATTGGCTAAAAAAAATATTCTTTGTCCAGGATTGTCAACCCAGATGAAGAAAAATCGACCTTCGGTCAGTTCAGGTGCCACGTTGGCAGGGCGAAACGCCCCACCGCCAACGTGGCGTGTTAGAAATTGATTTTAAAAATATTTTTGAGAGGTTGATTTTTCAAATATTTTAAAATTTTGTATTATTTTGTAAAAATGTTCTGAATTATAATATGAATTATTCCATTAAGATACAGATATTGTGTTGCATATTATTAAAGTCTTTGTCACTGCACCAAAATGAGTGCTCAACCTATAAGGGTGTATTAAAATAAATATCTAAATCCTCACTTTAACTTCGGAGTTTTGGTACAGTAACAGTAATTTTAATATAGTATCAGAGTAACCCAGATTCAAATCTCGTTGGGCGCGTATTTAAAAGTGGATTAAAAAATATCGTTCAAATCTCACCGACACGTATTTAAAAGTGATTTAAAAAGATATACCGTTAGCGCAAAAGCTCAGGTTTCAGCGTATAAAAAAAAAAAGCTCAACCGGCGAGAGAATGTTAAAATATAAATACCTCAATTCTCACTTTAACTTTAGAGTTTTAGTATTTAGAGTTTTAGTATTGTAATATAGATTTTAATATAGTTAAAAGATGAAGTCTTTTTTACTTCATATTTTAACTCAACTCTATGGTATATTGGAGACATAAACAAGACACTGATGTAAAGTTTATTAACAAGCGCTGTATTCAACTTCTTTCATAGGAACCGTCCTTTTATTTCCTTCATCTAACTTTTTTTTCTTGCTTGGAAGAAGCCGAGTAACAAGAAGAAGAAGAGATCGGAGTGGAACCCATGGATCCTCAAATTTTTTTATTAATACAAAAATATTTCAGAGAGCTTATAATCACACGTCAAATTAATTCTCTGCGTACTACAGCCTGAGACCCTTGAGATAGGGCTTGTTTGATTGCAAGAAATTAGGCGCTATCCAAACACCGGAAAAGGAAAATAAGAAAATCCCTTTTCCTTTTCTCTTTTATACAATCATTTTCCTCACATTCAAAGTGTTACAGTTAATTTTATGGTCATATAAATCTCATTTGTAATAAGTTAAGCACAAAATGGTTAATTTTTTGATCATGTAAACCTCACTTGTATTCTAATTACAGTCTATTTTTTATTTTTCTTAATTAATTTTTATTTTAATATTATTTGCGGTCAACTTTGTGGTCAACTTTTCTACTTTCATTTCTACATTACCATCCAAACATCAGAAAACCCAAAACTTTTTTCAAACCACACTTCTTAACAACATTCAAATACTGAAAAACTTACTAACTAATTCTTAAGCTCTAAAGTAAACTATTACCACTTCTTCATTTTCTCACTTCCTTACTTTCACCCTCAACCAAACAGGCCCAATAGATGAAGAAATTTTGAGGGATAATCTCGTGACAGCAATGTCTCATAAATTCGAACCGGCGCCAATAAAAACCCCACGATTTACACCACGTGAGGACTGACATCCTCAGATTTTGCTGTCGGGGATTTCGGCAGCGGCGAAGACAAATCCAGTCCAAAATCCAAACGCAGCGTTCCAGTATTTTGCTAATTATTAGGGATTAAAATAATCCATTGAACATAAGAGGAGGCTATCTGCAATTGTTCTTTTCTATTGTCTTTAAAAAAATACAGGATGGGGCTAATGCTCCTTCTAATTTTATCAATCATTTGCTTTTGTTTGAAAAGGGTCGAGGCTGGAGTATCAAATGACGCGAGCAAAAAACTGTGTTTTTTCCCTTCTTATTATATACACTTTGTTTATTAAATTTTAGACTGCTCTAAATTAATCTGGTTGTGGGAAACTTTCTAATTGGCCCCATGCTCACAGTAAGTTAATAGTGAGCTTTTTTAATGACCCAAAAATGTACAGATTTTGTGTTAATAATCTAACTCTGTATTTAGATTCTGAACTGTGATTTATATTTACCATTATTTAGAAGGAAAAAAAAAGTGATGCATGAACTCCAAAATTAAATATAATGTGATCGAAGTTATTATTGTTCAGGAAGGAATCCAGAAATTTCATATGTGTACCACATGAGATTTTGATCAATTACACAAATGCAAGAATTTTGTCAGACTGCATGAGTTGCTGCTATTAAGGCGTGCATGAGTAGGCTGTTGTGAATCTGTAACAGTAGTTGGTAAGACAAAAAAGAATTGTATTTAGTTGTAGAGATTTTTGATAATGAGGAAGCAAATAAAGGGGTTGATTCGCTTGTTATACAAATAGACAATCGTCGGATTCAATGGAGAAAAAGGGGAAGCACAAAAACAATTGCTTATTTTTCATTTTCTACAAAATGTTTTAAATGACAGGTCCCCGATGCCACCCCTCGATCGGACATTGGACTCTGATTGGCTGAAGATGCTGCAAAAACAAGGGCAAACAGGAAATAAAAAAGCAAAAAAAAAAAGATTTGTTTTTGCTGCTCTTTCTGTTTAGATCCTGTACGTATTGTTGAAAGATAAACTCAAAACAAAGTCCCTTGGAGTTCCCAATACAATATTAATTAAGAGATGAGAGGTCAAATGCATTATGTAATTTGTAATTACCAGAGTTATTGTGAAGAAGTTTAAGAGTCATTGTGAGGAAGTTTAAGAGTCATTGTGTGTGGAATTCAATGTGTGTGGAATCTCAAGAGTCATTAGGAGTTTATAAATAGTGTTGTCATCCTTGAATGAAAAGATAAGTAAGAATAAGTAAGAATTTGATAGAAAAGAAATTTTGTGCTCTTGCTCCTTACTCCTCCTCCTCATATTTCTAGTTCTTCTTGTGCTAACAAATTGGTATCAGAGCCGTGGTGGAGTGATCGAAGACGCGTGTTGACGGTGATTATTTTTCCTTCGTGCGGTGATTACTTTAGGAGGTGATTCCCATTGTGAAGCTTGAAGCTTGAAGCTTGGAGAAGACCAAATCCACTTCCTTGCTAAAGGCGTGCCAGAGAGTGCACAGCAAAATCCACTTCTTGCTGAAGGCGAGTACTTTGCATGAGTACTCTACATGACTTTGTGCCTTGTGCGGCGAGCACTGCGTGTGCTACGAAGACCGCCCCTACCACTTCGTACAAGTGCTGAAGGCGAAGGCGAGAGTACAAGTGTTAAAGGTGAAGGCGAAGACAAGTTGCCGAAGGCGAAGTTAAGTGCGAAGGCGAAACTAAATACCGAAAGCGAAGACAAGTGCTGAAGGTGAAGACCGTCGGTGACAGCCATGGCGAATTCCGGGAGTACACCGCTGGGACAAAAGCCTACACCGCTGGGGCAGATGCCGCTACCACGCCTCACAAAGACGAACTATGACAATTGGAGCATTCAGATGCGGGTGTTGCTTGGTGCACAAGACGCGTGGGAAGTAGTTGAGAACGGCTACACAGAGCCGGCTACTACTGATAACATGACGCCGAATCAGTTAAAGGCGTTGAAAGAAACGCGCACGAAAGACAGACCGCTCTCTACTTCTTATTCCAAGCGGTAGATGAGTCGGGGTTCGAGAAGATTGCTAGTGCGGCAATTTCGAAGGAGGCATGGGAGATTTTGCAAAAAGTCTTCAAAGGCGCCGACCGTGTTAAAAAGTGCGGCTTCAAACTCTACGAGGTGAATTGGAGGCCATGAAAATGAAGGAGTCAGAAGAGTATCTGACTACATCACGCGTGTACAAACGGTGGTGAATCAACTCAAACGCAATGGAGAAACCATAACCGATTCAAGGGTCGTGGAGAAGATTCTGCGGTCATTGACCGAGAATTTCGAAAATGTTGTATGCGCAATTGAGGAGTCGAAGAATCTGGAGGAGATGACCATAGATGATCTCGCCGGTTCTCACGAGGAGCATGAGCAACGGAAGAAGAAGAAACAAGATCTGCTCGAAAAGGCCTTACAATCTAAGGCAACTATCAAGGAGGACAAGACGATGTATGCCCAACAAAACTAGCATGGTCGAGGACGCGGCCGTGGAGATCGTGGTCATGGTAGAGGCTGCGGACGCGGAGACAACTCGAAAGAAAAGGACCAGCCGAGCCAACAAAATTGGCGTGGTCAAAGACGCGGTCGTGGTAGAGGCGGCGGTCAAATCGTCAAAATGTCCAGTGCTACAAATGCGGCAAATATGGACACTACGCAAAAGAGTGCTACTCCGACAAAAAGATAGAAGAAAATGTGAAACTAGTCACGGAAGAGAAGATAAGAGACGATGGTATTCTCATGATGGCCTATAAAGACATTATTCCTGATAGCGACTCGGTCTGGTATCTCGATACAGGCGCTAGCAATCACATGAGTGGGCACAAACATCTCTTTATGGAGATCCAAGAGATAGAAGATGGGCACGTGTCATTTGGAGATGCGTCGAAGGTTCAAGTCAAAGGCCGAGGAAAAATACGCTTTTTCTCAAAAGGATGGCAATTGAGGATGTCTACTATGTGCCTGACATGAAAAGTAATATCCTTAGCATGGGCCAACTATTAGAGAAGGGACATTCGATCTTCATGAAAGATCGAATGTTACACTTGAAGGACAAAGGAGGCCGGTTACTTGCACGAGTGGAGATGGCCAGAATCGGATGTTCAAACTCAACTTGAGAAGTGTGCGAGAAAGGTGCTTGCAAGTCAACATGGATGACAAAGTCTCGTTGTGGCACTTGCGGTTCGGACACTTACATTATGGCGGCCTAACAGAATTAGCAAAGAAGCATATGGTCCACGGGTTACCAGATATGGACTACACCAAGAAATTTTGCGAAGGGTGTGTACTTGGCAAGCAAACAAGGAACACTCTTCAGAAAATGGCGGAATATCGTGCAAGGAGTTCTCTCGAGTTGGTACATACCGACATATGTGGCCCGATCACACCTAAGTCATTCAGTGAGAAGAGGTACTTTATCACCTTTATTGACGACAACACAAGGAAGACTTGGGTTTACTTCATGAAAGAAAAGTCCGAGGCACTCGAGGTGTTCAAGAAATTCAAGATGCAAGTAGAGAAGACAACTGGTCTTTATATCAAGGCCTTACGATCGGACAGAGGCGGAGAGTACATGTCAACTGCTTTCAAAAGCTACTGCGAGGAATAAGGAATTAGAAGATTCTTGATGCACCATACTCACCTCAGCAAAATGGTGTGGCCGAGAGGAAAAACGGACTATTCTTGATATGGTTCGGTCGATGTTGAAGAGCAAAAACATGCCAAAAGAATTTGGGGCAGAAGCGGTGCAATGTGCTGTGTATGTGCAAAATCGGTGCCCACATGCGAAGATGGGAGATCAAACACCCAGGAAGCTTGGAGCGGACGAAAACAACCGTATCACATTTGAGAGTATTCAGTAGTGTGGCTATGCGCACGTACCGGATCAAAGAAGAACCAAGCTAGATGACAAGAGTAAGAAGTACGTGTTCATCGGGTATGACGAGAAGACAAAAGCTTTCAAGTTATTCGACCCGATCGAAGAAAAGGTGGTTGTAAGCCGAGATGTGCAAGTGAATGAAGAAAGCGCATGGGATTGGAACAACAAAAAAGAGGTAACGCAGAAGGAAGAAATAGAAGAATCAACCTTTACACCGATAATCAAACAGACAAGCCCTCCGAATCTGATGATGAAGAAGAACCAAGACAACCGAAGATGCGAAGCTTGCAAGATCTATACGAGACAACAAGCGAAGTACACTTGGTATGTCTTCTAGCGGATGCTGAGAATATCATTTTGAAGAAGCTGTGAGAGATAAGAAATGACAAGCCGCGATGGATGAAGAAATAAGTGCTATTGAAAGAAATGAAACTTGGGAGTTGGTGGAGCTGCCGAAAGGACATCAACCCATAGGAGTAAAATGGGTGTATAAGAAAAAGATGAATGCCCAAGGTGAGATAGAAAGATATAAGGCACGTCTAGTAGCAAAAGGCTATAGACAAAAGGCTGGGATTGATTATGATGAAGTCTTTGCTCCAGTCGCGAGGATGGAGACAATTCGGCTTCTTATATCCCAAGCAGCACAATTCAAGTGGCCAATCTATCAGATGGACGTGAAGTCAGCATTTTAAATGGTGTGCTTGAAGAAGAAGTATATGTGGAGCAACCTCCTGGGTACATGAAAGCCGGGAAGGAGAAAAAAGTGTTGAAGTTAAAGAAGGCGCTATATGGGCTGAAGCAAGCGCCGCGAGCATGGAATACCCGAATCGACACCTACCTCAAAGGGAACAGGTTCATGCAATGTCCTCATGAGCATGCATTATTTGTGAAGAAGAAAAAATGTAACTTGTTGTTTGTTGCTCTTTATGTTGATGATCTCATATTCATGGGGAATAATGAGGAGATGATAAAAGACTTCAAAGAAGCGATGACTCGGGAGTTCGAAATGACAGATTTGGGGCTGATGAAGTATTTTCTTGGTCTTGAGGTTAAGCAAGGAAAATCGGGAATATTTGTGTCCCAAGAGGCGTATGCAAAAGACATTTTGAAGAAAAACAAGATGGAAGATTGCAACCCGGTAGCAACACCGATGGAACTTGGTGCGAAACTCTCAAAATTGATGAAGGAGATCGAGTGGATGCAAACAAATACCGGAGCTTAGTTGGGAGCCTACGGTATCTCACATGTACAAGGCCTGACATTGCATATAGTGTCGGGATAGTGAGTCGGTTCATGGAGGAACCGAAATACTCACATTTGAAGGCTATCAAGAGGATTCTTCGATACATTCGAGGAACTGTATCACTCGGGTTATTCTACTCGGAGACACATGAATACAAACTGGTGGGTTACTCTGACAGTGATTGGTGCGGAGATATAGATGATCGAAAAAGCACATCGGGATATGTGGTTTTATATGGGAGACACAGCTTTCACATGGGTCTCAAAGAAGCAGCCAATAGTAACCTTATCAACATGCGAAGTAGAATATGTGGCAGCATCATGGTGCGTGTGCCACGCAATCTGGCTGAGAAATTTGCTATGTGAGCTAAAACTCCAGCAAAACGAAGCGACCGAAATACGAGTTGACAACAAATCAGCAATTGAGTTGGCAAAGAATCCGGTGCACCATGAAAGGAGTAAGCATATAGATGTTCGTTTCCATTTCATACGGGAACATGTGAAGAAAGGTAAAGTGCGACTGAGTCACGTTGCGAGTCGTGATCAAGTGGCAGATATCTTTACAAAGTCGCTACCAACAGTGCTATTCGAAAATTGCAAGAAGATGATTGGAATGAAGGATGGAAAATGTTTGAGTTTAAGGGAGGAATTTGTTGAAAGATAAACTCAAACAAAGTCCCTTGGAGTTCCCAATACAATATTAATTAAGGAGATGAGAGGTCAAATGCATTATGTAGTTTGTAATTACCAAGAGTTATTGTGAAGAAGTTTAAGAGTCATTGTGAGGAAGTTTAAGAGTCATTGTGTGTGGAATTCTAATGTGTGTGGAATCTCAAGAGTCATTAGGAGTCTATAAATAGTGTTGTCATCCTTGAATGAAAAGATAAGAAAGAATAAGTAAGAATTTGATAGAAAAGAAATTTTGTGCTCTTACTCCTTGCTCCTCCTCCTCATATTTCTAGTTCTTCTTGTGCTAACACGTATGGGTGTTGGAAACAAAAGGAAGAGAAGTGTGCGGGCTTCACGTTCAATTTTCGAGAATTCTGATACAGCACTTAGTGCTAAAATATTGAGGTTTCACGTGAGCCTCATACATTTTTCTTTTTCAATTTCACATAAACAAACAAAGTGAAGATGAGAAAAATGCTCATGGAGCCCGCATGTCAGAGCCAAAGAAACTCAACTTTCGCCCACTTTCAGGACAAACAAACAACCCCTATCGACAAGCCATTTTTTTGCTACATTGTGAAGACCCAAAGGAGACCCTAATTAGCCCCTTTGCTAAACCCAAAAGAATATATTCTTGATATAACATAATTAAGAAATCACTGTCATTGACTTCTCTTTTTAAGCAAGTTATTATCCATACAAAACTCTGAAAAAGCAACACAACTAATCCACTAGAGAATAAAATCAGTAAATGCTATGAATATGGCTATTCCCTATCCTCCAACAACCAACCATCCATAATAAAGTTGGTTACTATTGACTGCATAGTAACCTAAAGTTTTTCTTTAAATAGGCCCTTTTAGTTTCATTTAATGTTCACTTCAGAGAAATCAATTTAAATTTCTCTTTTTACTATTTCTCTCTAGAATTCTCTATCTCAATGTTATATATCTCGGTTTTTACAACACGTTATCAGTACGAGTGCTCTAGTTTATCACAAGCATCTACTTTTATTAGCTCAAGCTCAAGGTAAAAATTCTGTCATGAGCCTCCACCTCCATTAGCTCAAGGAAAACTCCTGTCATAAGCCTTTAACTCTACTATCTCAACGTAAAAATGACAAGTTATTCTACTCATGATACTCGTATAACATCACTAAGATATATGAAAGGAGGCTTTGTCATTTATTTATAGTAATGTAATGTGATTACGTAAAGTTACATTATTTACTCATTATACTCATATAACACCACTACTATATATGAAAGGAAACTCTATCACCTATTTATAATAATGTGATGTGATTATGACAAGCTAATAATATTTCCTTTTTATTATCTAATTTTACTAACCTCTCCACTGATGCTTGAGTGGAATAAACCCCCAAGCCACCAAATTATATATTTTATTACTCAACTATTCATATTTGCATAAACACCCGCCGAAAGGTTTACTGAGTAAAGTGGTGTACCTATATATATCTCATATATATATATATATACTACTATGTGATCGAAAGCGGAACTAGCACTCGAAGACGTGTGTTTTATGAAATCAATGAAATTATATATGTGCTAATGTTCCCTCGATACTTCCGTTATAGCATTGGCTCAACGGGTCGAATCCACAGGGACGGGAGGCGATAGAAGCATTAACAGTTTTTATTCACGTCGTATGTTAACAAGTTCTTCTTTGTTAAAAATTAGAAAAAGGAAAGAAAAGAAAAGGAAATCAAGCATGTGGTAGATGAAGAAGGTGATGAAAACGGTGAAGAAAACAAAAGAAAAGTGGTTTAGAAAACAAAATAGAAAAGAAGATAAAACAAAGATGAACTAAGAAGGTGGTGAAAACAATGAAGAAAATGATAAAAAGAATTTTGAAAATTGATTTTTAAAATAAGATAAAAGAAAACTCATGGCTACTAACTACTAATTGCTCCACTAACCATGCAAACCTCTTAGTGATAGTTGCCTCACATGGATCCTTAGCCATCACTAATCTTGGGCTTCAATAGACGATACAGAGCATGACCCATAAGATTGTTTTTCTACATTCAAACAATACATCCATACCACAAACAAGTTGCAAGTTACTATAAATCATCAAAACCGGTTAGAGGGGAGCAAGAAATAAATAAGACAGTACAAGTTAGCAAGTTAGTGAGTTAGGTGTTAGAAATGTTAGAATGTTAGAATCCATCATCATGAGCCATCAATGGCTCTTGCAAGAGCAAGACTTGTAGAGGCTATTAAATTCATGTGGATTATCAAGTAAGTGGTTAGGTGGTTAATGGTTAGTAGTTAGATTACTATGAGAAGAAAAGTTAGCTAAGAATCATGTAGAAGATGGAGAAGATTACATTGGAGAAGAAAGGAGTCACCTTTACATAGATTGTCACCATCTATTACATCAATCCCTCTCTATCTCTCTCTGAATCTCTCTGCCCTACTATAAGATCTAAAAACGAATACAAATACAAAATAAAAGAAATGAAGAATACCTACCCCACCCTACACTAAAACATAGAAACCCTAACCTAAAATCAAAAACTGCTAGAAGACGAGACGGGCTACGCGTCAAAAATCGACGCATGGCTCCATCCAATTGCCGCGGAACCGCGGCAACACCAAGGACATAAGTCCCTGATTTTGGCGAGCGAGTCCCCGTCACTTTTAGGACTTTCCTGGTATATCCCAATTCCGGTATTTTCGCCCGAATATTCGCCTGATGTGAGCAAAGGTCTAGGTTCAATGCATCTTCTAGATGTTCCCTTATTGGTCTCCAAGAAATCCAGAATTAATTACCCAAAAATGGAGTTAATTAAGCTCTTATTACTCCTTTGCCCTTAAACTCCTGATTTATCTGCAAGAGGGACCAAAACACGATTTAAAACGATATTTTATTCATAAATCGGTAGGAAAATGTGATATAATAATGCAGAATTGTAGACTAATCACACTCCCACACTTATCTTTTGCTCATCCCGAGCAAAACAAGAAAGAAAAACTATACTACAAATGTTATTACACCACTTTCGCAGGTGACGCGATTGCACTGAGCGTGTGCAACAAGCCGTTAAACCTCTAGGTTACCCTAGAGAAGGAGTTTTGTCTCCTGAGGGTTTTCAGCGGATTGCACCTACAAAATCCATAAAGAAAGAAGATAAATGTTAGTATTTTGAAAACACATTTTGAAAGAGAGACAATTTTTCGAAATATTTTTGCAAAAATATAAGCGATCTGAGGTCATAAGTCCACCAAAAATTATTCTTTCTTAAACTTAATCTCTATGCAAGATCTTGTCTTCAATTAAGGTAAGAATTCAAAATTGTATTGAATATTTTATCCTTCATAAAACCTAGATAATATGCACTTTGTGATAGTGAAGATTTTTGAGATTTCAACTCTAACTATCAAGCCATTTATATATATATTGTTCTTTTTTCTTCCCTTAGTTTTCTTATGCTTTCTAATTTACCCGGATAGCGAGCCTTTAACTGATGACTCCCAGACCAGACGATTTTAGGGCACCAGATGAGAAAACATCCTCCGGGTTTAAGGACTCGAGTAAACAAGACCATAAAACTAAGGGGGATTATTTATTTCTTTTGATCACCGTTAGACGTGAATAATCATGCTTCTTGAGCATATTTATCCAGCTTAATAAGTGATTTACCATATATTTATTTATTATTTTGCTTTATGACATTTTAGGTCTTTATTTCCATCCAAAAATGTGTAAGTGTGAAGTGCAAATTATCTAAGGCAAAAAATTCAAGATAAAATTATCTCCCCAATCTTATATACTTAACCTATAATTTTAAACAAGATCCACTATTTGACTAGGTTTAAGATGTCATAATGTAAGGCTTCCTTAATTTCTAAGATCATCTTAATTTTCTTTAAAATAGATCAAAACTTTGTCTCTTACTTCAAAAAGATTTTAAAGAGGGGGAAAAATCCTATACAAAAGAGAAGATTTTTAAAAGTAAAAAAGAAAGAGTGTGTGAAAGAAAGAAAATCTATAAACTCTACGTTAGTAAACCTCCCCCACACTTATCTCATGCATTGTCCTCAATGCATCGTGATGTATGTATGCATGAAACAAATAGAGAGGGAAGGAAAAATCACCTCAGGAATTTGAACTGGATCACAAATTTGAGGATCAAAGTCATATTCTTATCTGAGTTCAATTTCATAAAAATGAGAATTTGCCAATTTGTCAATGAAACTTTTAAAATATGAAATTGGTCAAGTTCAATATGATGATCATAAATGATTGGTGATTCAATTTCACAATGGACTGGCACTGAGTCCAATACTGACTCGAAAAAGGCCTGAATTTCGGTAAAAACACCTCAATCAATATTGAATCAGAAGTGAAATTTAATTACCAAGTGGAAGTTTAGGATCATTTTCATGCTCAAGTTCAATTTCAGGAAAATGATAACTTGTCAAAATGTCAATAGGATTTTTAACATTTGAAGTTTGGACAAGTTCAGATGGGTGTACTGAAATTGAAACTTGGTGTCTAAAATGACAAGAGTCTTGGGTCAGATCAATAGAGTTAGGGATAATTGAATTGGTCACAGATTGATAAGATAGAGTTTCCTCATTCCTATAAATGCTAACCAATTGACTCAATTGTGTTTCCAACCATTGATAGATTCGGTAGAAGATTTTTAAAATTTTAGCGCGGGCTCTAGCAAGACTTCTATACTCTTTTCTAGATGTGATGTATCTTCAAGTGGTTGTTCTAGAACTGAAGTGTAGGAATCTTGATTTCAAAACAACAAGAGTCATGAGTCAAATTGATAGAGTTAGAGATATTTGAATTGGTCAAACGTTGATAAGAGAGAGTTTCCTCATTCCTATAAATGTTGACTAATTGACTTAATTGTGTTTCCAACCTATCAATAGACTGAGAAGAAGATTTTTGAAATTGTAATGCGGACTCCTGCAAGATTTTTATACTCTTTTCTAGACTTGATTTTCTTTAAGTGGATGCTCTAGAATGGGAGTATAAAAATCTTGGTTTTGAAAATTTTGTGAAGAATGTGAGTCCAAAATATTTTGAGATTGAAACTTGGACTCACACAAGAGTTTCATACTCGTTTTCAGGGTAGATGGTTGTTCATTATGGGAAGGTGGAACTGAGTAAGACTCTTGAAAATATTGTGAAATTGGAGAGACAAACATTTTCTGACGTTGTCGCTCGGCCTCTTGTAGGTTGGCTTCTATACTCTTTTCTAACTCGAATTTTTCTTCAATGGGAGGTCCAGAAAAAGGAGCATAGGAAGCGAAATTGGAGAATGAATATTGTGTAAATTGTGGACAAGGCGGACACGGTAGACAAGAAGGTTGAAAATTTAACTCGGGGAGGTAAATCCCTATTGACTCTGTGAAGAGTTGAAATTATTTTGAAAATTATAGTCATAAGATTGTGGGTATGGGTTGTATTGATTCAGATAGGTCCAACCCGGTATATTTGGTTGGTTTATATTGTAAAAAGTCGGGTTGGAATTATCTGAAACAAATGGGGTCCATGTGAAATATGGATTCATATTCAGATTGAAAGAATTGTTATCGTTGAATTCCATTTCACAAACAATCACAAACAAAAAAGAAAAATCAAACAACAAATAAAAAGAAAGAAAATCAAAGCCAAGCCTATATTAAGGTTGACCTAGACCTAGACGACTCTTAACTGGTCGATTACCCGAGGGAGGTTGTTGCTTGAATCCGACCACAAGCTAATCAGCCAGGTAGGGACAAATACGGTGAGAGGTATTCGTGCGTAAGCAACGGGCCTAATTACGCTAAACCATGGTATCTTTGAGGCGTAACCTCTTAATCCCCAACCTTAGACATCAGTTTCACAAGAGTAAGATTCAAAACAAGTGTCACCGTCGGTCAATCTCTTAATGAGTCTGAGATGTCCCTAGGGGCAATGTCTATCAAATTTTATTAGGGCTTGGGTCGTGTGAGTGAGGAGGTGATTTTTGGGCTAAGAAAGGTGATGAAATCCCACCTTATCTTGTATGGGTTTTACCCTAAATTTCAATTCGTGCAAGTGTGCAATATAGACAAGAATATAACACAAAGCGATAAATCACCCACGTGTTTGTCCTATGCTATATGCAATGCCATATGTACACCTCAATCCAGATCACAACAACAGAACAAAATACAGTATATTGGAATTGAATTGACACGTGCCTAAATGCAAACGTCTAAACCGTTTTAAAAGCGTCAAAATACCGTATTTTAGTTCTTTAGTTTATTACGGTGTGTAAGCAATCAAAGTAAGAAAGTAATAGTACATATCCACTAGTTATTACAATGAACACATCCTAGCATAACAAGATACACAATGATTACAAAATAGTCGCATTGGCGTGGCAAATGTCGATTTGCATGACTTTTCTTTAGAAGCAGGGTTCCTGTTTTCTAGAGCAGGGTGATGCAAAGCTAGTGTTTATTCTGCAATGTTAAAATCCTGTAAAGTATGTCCTGCACACCAAAACAGAGAAGAAAATGTTAACAAAAACGTGACTTTAAACCATTCCCATCCCCGGCAACGGCGCCAAAATTTGATCGAAAGCGGAACTAGCACTCGAAGACGTGTGTTTTATGAAATCAATGAAATTATGTATGTGCTAATGTTTCCTCGATACTTCCGTTATAATATTGGCTCAACGGGTCGAATCTACAGGGACGGGAGGTGATAGAAGCATTAACAGTTTTTATTCACGTCGTATGTTAACAAGTTCTTCTTTATTAAAAAATTAGAAAAGGAAAGAAAGAAAAGTAAAGGAAATCAAGCATGTGATAGATGAAGAAGATGATGAAAACGACGAAGAAAACAAAAGAGAAGTGGTTTGAAAACAAAATAGAAAAGAAGATGAAACAAAGATGAACTAAGAAGGTGGTGAAAACAATGAAGAAAATGATAAAAAGAATTTTGGAAATTGATTTTTAAAATAAGATAAAAGAAAACTCATGGCTACTAACTACTAATTGCTCCACTAATCATGCTAATCTCGTAGTGATAGTTACCTCACATGGATCCTTGGCCATCACTGATCCTGGGCTTCAAGAGACTATACAGAGCGTGACTCATAAGATTGTTCTTCTACATTCAAACAATACATCCATACCACTAACAAGTTACAAGCTACTATTAAATCATCAAAACTGGTTAGAGGTGAGCATGGAATAAACAAGACAGTGCAAGTTAGCAAGTTAGTGGGTTAGGTGTTAGAAATTGTAGAATGTTAGAATCCATCACGAGCCATCAATGGCTCTTGTAAGAGTAAGGCCTTGTAGAGGCTATTAGATTCATGTGGATTATCAAGTAAGTGGTTAGATGGTTAGTGATTAGTAGTTAGATTGCCATGAGAAGAAAAGTTAGCTAAGAATCATGTAGAAGATGGAGAAGATTACATTGGAGAAGAAAGGAGGTACCTTTTCATAGATTGTCACCATCTATTACATCAATCCCTCTCTATCTCTCTCTGAATCTCTGCCCTACTACAAGATATAAAAACGAAATACAAATATAAAATAAAAGAAATGAAGAACACCTACCCTATCCTACACTAAACATAAAAACCCTAGCATAAAATCAAAAACTGCTCGCGTTTAGGGCCTCTGCAGGATTTTTATAGACATTAGGGACTTCTAGAAGACAAGACAGGGCCACGCGTCGAAAATCGACGCATGCCTCCATCCAATTGCCGCGGATCCGCGGCAATATTAGGACATAAGTCCCTAGTTTTGGCAAGCGAGTCCCTGTCGCTTCTAGGACTTTCCTGGTATATCCCAATTTCGGTATTTTCGCCCGAATATTCGTCTAACGTGAGCAAAGGTATAGGTTCAATGCATCTTCTAGATGTTCCCTTACTTAGTCTCCAGAAATCCGGAATTAATTACCGGAAAATGGGGTTAATTAAGCTCTTATTACTCCTTTACCCTTAAACTCCTGATTTATCTGCAAGAGGGACTAAAATACGGTTTAGACCGACATTTATTTATAAATCAGTAGGAAAATGCGATATAATAATGCAGAATTGTAGACTAATTACTATGCACTTATTTTTCATCTTTTTTGTTATAACATTTAATTGTATTAAATTCAAATTGTTTTCCTCTTTTCTCCAACCACTATATAACATCTAGTTTTTACTCTATAAATTGATAAATTCTAAATCCTAATAACTCACTTCTCATTCTCTCTTCATACTCAAATTTCTTCATCATCTTCACAAGCTTTTCAGTCAAAGTTTTCACAAGATGCTTAATCAAAATTTGAAGTTTATTATTGCCGTCATCATCATCATCATCATTACTATCTTTTGTTTGACGCTATTATGATTGAGATGTAAATTTTACTATTTTGTTCTGAAACAATAATGTTGTGATTCTAATTATTTATGTATTCTGTTATAATTATCACGATGTCAAATTTTACAAAGTTTGAATTCATTCCACTCAATATCACGGAAGGAATTATATGTCTTGAGTTATTGATATAGAAATGCATCTCGAGTTAATGCGTCTCACTTAGAGAATAAAAAAAATGAATTCTATGTCGTCGCAAGATAAGGTAAAAGCGATGATCTTTATACGTAGACATCTTAACTAGTGCTTAAAATGTGATATCTCACATTGAAAGACAAAGTGCCCTTTGAAAAAATCTCAAAAAAGATTTAATCATGAAAAGAAAGTTGTGCTTCCTGTCACACGTGATGAATGGAACCTTTTGCGTTTTCAAGTTTTAAGAAGCCAGCCAGTGATTATAACTCTGCAATTTTCAGAATAGTTTCTCAATTGAAATTCTGTGGGATGAATATCACAGATGAAAAAATACTAGAGAAAACTTACTTCAAGTTTTATGCATCTAATATAACACTGCAACAGTAGGGGCTCCGTGGTTTTAAGAAATATTCTGAACTAATTTCATTTCTTCTGATGGCAGAGAAGAATAATGACTTTTGATAAAAAATTATCAATCTAGTCCTACTGGTTCAGCAACATTTCTAAAAGCAAATGCTGTATTTTCTAAAAATTATGGACAAAGATATAATCATGGTCGTGGTCGTGGCTGTGTGACGCGGTAGAAGTGATTATTATAATACTTCACAAGGTCAAAGTGATTATTAAAACCCTTCACAAAATAACTCGATCCACAAGAAGCATCATGTGAAAAGACATGATAAAGGAAAAGATGTTCGTGAAAATTCTCTCTGAAATCCCAAAGATTCATGTTATAAATGTGATCTCAAAGGGTACTGGTTTCGAGTCTGTCGAACACCAAAAGAGTCCACTTTCGCCCATCCCAAAGAATATATTCTCGATATAAAGTAATTAAGAAATCAATGTCATTGACTTCTTTTTTAAGCAAGTTATCATTCTTACTAAACTCTGAAAAAGCAACATTATTAACTAATCTACCAGAGAATAAAATCAATAAACAACTATTAGAGACAATGAAACAAATTATCCACTCTGCAAAGCCACTGCTCGTGTCAATTAACTAATAACATAATAATAGGGGCGAGCAGAGTTCGGTTATAACCGAAATAACCGACTAAGAATCGAAACCCGAACCCGAGCCGAACCGCTCTAGTTCGGTTCGGTTTTGATTTTGTGTTTCAAAAACCGAACTCAACCGAACCGAACTGAATCTCTCACACTATATATCACCCCACCCAAATTAAATTTAGTGAATCGTATAGTTTATAATAAAAACTGGTGAAAACTTATCTCATTACTTATAGCAATACCATCTTTCTATGTGGAATATGTGAAAGTTATGTTAAGTACACCATCACAATTAAGAATAATATTTATATTAATATAGTTCTTTTTTTTCATTCTTGCCATTAAAAGTTAGTAATAATTATGTGAGTTTTGATATAAGAGCCCAAATATAACGTAAAAATTTTAGAATATAAAAATTTTAATTCACATTAAGGTTAGAGTCTTTTTCTTATTTCTAATTTGGATATTGAATATTTGAGATTAGAATATTAAAGGATAATAATATAATTGTGATTAAAAAATGTAAAAAATGATGGAAAAATATTGACCTAATCGAAAAAACCGAACCGAACTAAGTCGGTTCGGTTACTAAGTCTAATCGGTTCGGTTCGATTTTACAAAAATTAACAAAATCGAACCGAACCGACTCGACCGATGCTCACCCCTACATAATAAGCAAACAATGATTAAACATTACATAAACACCACTGGTGGCAAAACAGTAATTCCACTCTGATCACTTCCTAACATCCTGTGTATCTAATCCAAAACAAGAAGAAAATCCAGCTACTTCATTACAAGATTGACCAGGACATCTCATTTGTTAGATTTCTTAGCTAATTTTTACCAACACTGAACAAAATAAAAAAGAAAAAAATTTAAAAAAGAAAAAAGAAAACTAAAGCATATTTGATCTTGAATTGAGGAACACGGGCAAGCTACACAAACATCCCAACACATTTGCAGTGATAATAACAAGCTTTGCATCAGATCCTGAAAGGCATCCCTAATCTGTCCAACCTCCCTGAACCAGGGTAAGCCTTGTTGGTGAACTTGGCATGCAATGAAGACGACGACGATCTCTGCGCCGAGCCTGAGCCCGAGCCCAACTGCTGCTGGCCCAATCCATGGCCAGCAGACGCTCTCCTCGTCGACCCCGACTGCTCAATCTCCGTCTCTGTTTTGGCGCACTCTGAGACCGGACCTTAGCCCTCGATGATTCAGTGTTCGCCATGTAATTCGGATAGTCCGAGTAGCCACTGAACAAGCTCCTTGAGCACTCGCTCTTTGCCGGGGTGAATGGCCCCCTCCTCGAGCTTGCTGGCCGCGAGGACGCCGCAGAGAAGAACTGTGGGCTCTCTCCGGGATCACAGCCGTCTACAATTGGGAATCGTAGAGGGCTCAGAGATTGCATGTCGACCGAGGACGAGCTCAGGATGGACCGCTGGGCCACGGTTGAATCCTTGGATGGTGAATCGGGCATGACCGTGAAACTGTGGCTCAGCTGGTCAGAGGTCAGGGGCGAGCAAGAAGAGTGCACATAGTTGCTGCTCTTTCGCTTTGAACCATCGTGATGTGGCTTCCCCGTGTCGATTTCTAGTATCTTGGCATTCTTCTCATCGTCAAACGGAGTACTACTCATGGCAACCATGCCGGGCTTGGTAGTGTCCCAATATCGCTCTTCCATCCACTGGTCGAGCCATCTCAGCTCCGATGTTGAAGTCTGCGCTCGATCTTGATTGAATGCATCGTTCGAGCAAGTTTGTTTCGAGGAATTCCTCTGCCAAAGAAAATCATGTTAAATTCATGATGGAGATTATGTACAACAACTATAGCGGAAGAGGTTGGATCGCCAATTGTATTTACCCTGAGAGTGGACGACCTTTCGGGCTTGCGGGCATTTGGTCGAACAGGTTGTTCAGACTTCTCGGGGGTCGCTGGACCCTGAAATACATTGAATCAAACAGTTCGTGAATCTACAACATTCATTTCCGACAGCAAGTTCAAGCTCAATTTCAACAGGGTTAATTGTAGAGAGATGAACTTACGGGATGGGTTTGCGAGCTCGATTTGAGCTGATTTCTGTCGGATCGGAGGGCGCGGCAAGCCCGGGCACGGGCCTGGACACGAACCAGAGCCTGCATGCACCGGAGAGTCTCTGCCGCCTGCTTTCTAACAATGTTGCCCCTCACCAGAGCTTGAAGCTTCACCAGACTTTTCAACGCCCTCAGTGCCCTTCTTGCCTTAAACGCCATTATTAATTAGTTGTTAAACAATGATTAATCCACGAAATAATCCACTGTAATATTCAGGAATGTAACAAAAAGGCAAAAACAAATCTTTTAGATAAATAAATAGAAATTGAGAAGACCCATTCACATGGACAGCCCAGGGGTGGACGCTGGGACCAACATTGACACCTCACCCATGTTTTCAATGCGACCCATGAGAAGTATGACGTCGGTTGACCACTAGAGTTCTAGTGTTGTTATATCGATCAGCAGAAGAAACCATGGAAATTACTGAGATAAAGGGGAGAAGATTAAGGGATTAAATTTCCAATTGTGGCCATTATTAATGGCACATGGACATGGCCCAGATCTGTAACTACTCTGAAAATGTCCAATTAAATGCACTGTGAGACTGAGAGTTCATCCCTTCTGTTCTCTAGAGTCATTTCCAAACGGAATTTCTCTTTTTTTCTTCGAAAATTTACTAGCTTTTACAAAATGCTAAGCTTTATACAGAAGCTGGAGAAAACAGGGATTATTTAAGGAAAGGCGAAGCAAAATAGCAATTTTGAGGTGACAGGATCCATTCGAACCACGCAATCCCTGCCTCTTCCCAAGATTAGATCTTGGAAGCGAAATTAACACCATGATCGATGCACTAATTTCAAAGAGATTTTTCCCCCAATTTAATTATATTTAGAGAGAAGAGAAGACGAGGCAAACCAGATAAGCTCTGAACGCGGCCTGGATCTTCACCGCCGCCGACTCTTCCCTCTTCCCACCACCGACCCTCCCGCTGCTCGTCAGCCTCACCACCGCCGCGGCCGCCTGCGCCGCCGCTACCGCCGCCTCCGCAACCGCCGCGGTCGCCGCCGCAACCGCGATCGCCCGCTTGTTCTGCTCCTCCTCCCCGCCGTCCACCGCTCTGTACGAGGCCGCCGCCACCGGCACCGCCTCTCCCCTCTTCTCTTTCTCCCGGAACGACTTCACGAAACTCCCCCATCGCTTCTTCTTTCTCGCCTCCGGCGGAGCGCCGGAACTCACCGCCGCCTTCTTCCCTCCGCCCAAAAGCCCCCGCAACCACCTCGCCGCCCTCCCCATTGCCCTAATCCCCCTTTCTCCTTGCGCTCACGGCGGCTTCTCAATCCCACCTCACGGAGCCATAAAAATTGCAAAAAAAAAGGAGAAAAAAGAGCGGGAAATTAAAGAAAACTAGAGGAAAAAAAAGAAGTAAAGAATAGCAGAGAGCAGCGAGCAGAGAGAGAAACGAACACCTCTCTTTTCTCTCTCTACTTATTTATCGAGCAGAGAGGAGGAAGCTCTGTAATTACGCTTCGGTCCCTAGTGGTAGCGTCCGTACTCCACTGTCATGAGGTCACGGGATTGGGCTCTGCGAGGGATTGCGGGCCGTCGGATTTGGATCCGACGGTGCGTGAAGAGGACTAGCCCATTTCACCGATGGGTTAAGAACAAAGATAAGGGAGTGGGCGCCCCTCCCCTCTGTCTGGGATGAGATGAGGCAAGTCTATGAATGTCACAAACGAGAGCACTCGCTGGCTTCCCTGGCGCTCTTTTTCTACTCGTAAATATTTTTTATTCCTAGTAAAGTACATTTTGAACGGGCAAAAAAAGTGCAAACAGAGAGAGGGGACAAATTTTTTTTAAGAAGTGTATCCTCGGGCGGTTTGTTTCGCGTAAAACTCCGTAATTCGTAAAGACTTACTATCCAGTTATAATTACGGTGTTTGTTTGGACCGTAATCCGTAAAAAAACTTACGTAACTCAACTAACACTCACTTGCAACCCAGTTACCACTCACTTACAGCCCAGTTACAGTTAATTTTGTGGTCATACCAATTTGTAATATTTTTATATTAATATTAAAATTTTTTAATATTTAACTTTTTTAATATTTATTTGCAGTAGTATTAAAACTTTTAAAATCACCAAATAGTTAATTTTGTAGTCAACTTTTTCACTTACGACTTATACATTACGACAACCAAACACGTAAAGTACAATACACTTTCCACTTTACAATTTATATTACCAACCAAACACCGTAAAATTACATATATGTAACTCATTTACATTGTAAAACACTTTACTAATTACAACTACGAATTACGGCCAGTTACGACAACCAAACAGACCCTTCCCTTGTAAATTGCAACGTAAAGCCTGTTTGATCAAGGGTGGAAGTAAAGAAGTGAGGAAGTAATAATATTTTTTTTGGAACTTGAAAATTAGTTAGTAAGTTTTCTGGTATTTGAATGTTATTGGGAAGTGTGGTTTGAAAAATGTTATGTCTTTTCCGGTGTTTGGATGGTAATATGAAAATGGAAGTGAAAAAGTTGACCACAAAGTTGACCGTAAAATAATATTAAAATAAAAATTACTTAAGAAAAATAAAAATGGACTGTAATTAGAATGCAAGTGAGGTTTACATGATAAAAAAAAACTGTTTGTGGTATAACTTATTACAAATGAGATTTACATGACCACAAAATTAACTGTAACACTCTTGAAGTGAGGAAATGATTATGTAAAGAGAAAGAGAAAAAGAAAAGAGGTTATCTTATTTTTTTTTTCCGGTGTTTAGATAGATAGGAATTGAGCAATTATACTTTCCCATTTCCTTACTCTCCTCACTTTTTGCAACCAAACACCCAAATAGAGTTTTATTGGTATTGTACTTTGGTAAATGTGGAACACAAATTTCTTACTTTTTTTTATTTATTTATATTTATTAATTTTATATTTAAAATAATATTATTTTGAGTGATGTTAATTGATTTTACAGAAGACATATCTAAATGCAATATTCTAAACGAAAACATGATTTAATGCAATAAAGAAGCCAAACTTGTGAGCTAAGAGTCATGCTCAAGCCACACTCATATAATTATAGTACTAATGATCTTGCATGTCTAAGTTTCAGATTTGAATCAAGATCTTAGTTCATGTATTTAACTTCTTCAAAAGACTCAAAGTTAAGCTTTGAAACTAACACGGGTTGATTAAAGAACTCAATCATAAAAAACACACATATACTCAAGAAGAAATCTAACTCAAGAATCAAGTATTTGGATCAAGTCAAGATGAGATAGAAGATCATGAAGAAGAAGAAGAAGACTTGAATTAAGAGTTTACAAGTTTGTTTTAGATTTGTAAAGTATAAATAAATTTGAATGCTCAAGCTTACACACAAAATTTTTATATTAATTTATTGAGTTTAATTTAAAATGAATTTATGGTTTAAAGTTTGATTGAATCAAAAGATTGATTTTATGGAAAGGAAATCTCAAAAAAGTTTATACCGGTTATATGTGTATTGGAGTTGTCCATACATATTAGAACTTCAAAAGAGTTTTGATAATTGTGTTTTATGCATATTTGAAAAACTTGTTTTAAGTTTAAATTTTAGTTTTTATAAAAATTAGTTTTATTATTTTAAAATAATTTTGATATTACAAAAAAAGTTAGAAAAGTTTGAAATGTGATTTGATATTTTAATCATACATGTTGGTGCTCTAAAGTATTTATACGAACTTATTTTTTTAGAATTTATATGAATTTATTTTGATTTTAAAAATATTTTCAAAAATATTTTTTAACTATCCAGTATACCAGTACAGTCGATAGTTATAGGCTGCTGTCGACTGCTGATACATGGTTACACAGGCTGAGTATATCTCAGCTGTCAACCGGGGACTCAACTGAGACTGAGTATGTCTTAATCTATCGACAGGCTACCTCAGTTGTCGACAGTGCTTATATTAAATTTGAAAATTTTGACATTTGAGACATCCTGTTGACATGCATGAACTTGTTGTTGACAGTCAAGTAGTAACTTGCCTGTTTTGATTCCCAACAGCTAGCTTTATATCTAAACTTGTCCAGGATCATTTGTACTAAGTATTTCATATGTTTAACATGTTTTCATTACTGGACTTACTGAATTTTTGTCTCTATCTTAATCCTATAAATAGGAGTGATTAGAGAGCGTTTCAAAAATAAGTTTTGAAAAAGATTTTCAAGTGTCCATTCTAAAATCTCTTGTGAAAATCTCTAGTGCCTTCCAAATCTAATTCTTCTCTAGTTTCTCACACAAGCCCGAGTTATCATCTTTACATCTATCATATAGGGACCTTGTATGTGAGACTATTTTGTTTGTGGTCAAGAGTTGATCACAAATGTAAATCATTACATTTGAGTGTTTGAAAGTTGCGGCCTCAATCGAGCTTACAGGCTCATTATTGAAGTTCTTGTGGGGGCGAGTGAGGGAGCTTGTAGTTGTTGCGACACTGAGTGATCTTGCTAGATCGGTTGCGTTGAAGGTGGGAAATTAAAGCAAGTTGCTCTAACCTCAAAATAAATCTCTCGTATTTGCGATTGCTTATCTGTTTTTCTCATATCACACTTGTTTAATATCTTACATTATTATAATTGATTATCTTTATGCTTGATATTGTTTTATATGTTTGCACTAATTTTAATCAAGAAAGTAATTAAGCACCTCAACTCTTATTTAAGAGAAATCACAAGGAGAAGTTCAAAGCCCTTCACGAAGTATACGATTTCATTTCTTGATTGAGAGTTTGACATTATTTATATGAATATTTGTATTGAATTACTGATTAAATTTTTAATTTTCATATTGATTAGCATATCACCTATTCACTCCCCCTCTACGTGATTTCACATGAAAGCCCACTTCATGGAGGGAAGCTTAATAATAGATGGATAAAAATTAGTTCTCTTTATTATAGATTTGGATAGTAGAGAAACAACTTCAATCAATCTACATCTTATTGGAAGCGAGTTTGAAATGTGTTTTCATCTTATCTACTAGTTGCAATTACAAGATATGCAGTTAAAATTTTAACAATCAAGCAGTTTTAACTACAAGATTTATAGTTAAGATTCTGACAATCAAGCAATTTTACCTTCAAGATATGCAGTTAAGATCGTAAAAATCAAGTTGTTGTAATTATAGAAGATGTAATTGAGATATTAACAAACAATTATAACAAACTTTGAGTATAAATAGGAGAGGGAGGTTTAAAACTAATGGTATTACTTGTTTCCTTCAAAGTCTCGAGTGGAAGCTTCTTGCTGCAACCATGAAGCTAGGAGATCATTTGTAATAGAGTTAAGTATCAATAAAGTTTTTTTATATTATTTTCTTTTTCATTCTATTTTGTTTTTTAATTCTAATCTCTAAGGTATGATGAAACTAAGTAAAGAATGCATAAGTAGTTAGTAACTCATTCTCATGTTGTGCTCATCATTATGATTTTATTAGGTTAAATAACATCTAAATAATCGTTAAATTATCTAAGACATTTGATAAGTTAAAAGTGAGTAATCTCACTCTAGTTTATGCTAAGAGTATGATTTAGTACTATTGAAATTGTTATTTAGTTTAATTAATTATCTTTTAAAAATCAGTATCTACTTGCCTACATAGCTTATGAATTGATAGGTAATGATGATCACATATAATCTATACCTTTTTGTAGCTATGCAGAAACTAAAGATCTTAGCGCTTGCATGCCTTATCTTTGATTTGTTAACAACCGTGGTATAAATCATGAGATTTTAAGATGGAGTGAACTAGCTACCAAGTTTTTTCATGCTTAGTGGATTATTGTCCCCTAAATTATTTTCTTATTAATATTTTCTTAAAAAAGTGATAATCAACCATCTTTCGATTTTATTTCTTAATTTACCTGAATAATTTCTACATGAAAAAGGAATATATCCTCCCTGTGAATCGACTCGTATTTGTTTGCATCTTGTCGTACGCCATGCACTTACGATTTAATTTAAATTCTCATGAACAAGTTTTTGACATTGTTGCCGGGGAGAAGCAATTTTTTTATTTGGTTCTTGTTTTTCGAATTAATCATTCTTTGTTTTCTGTTTCAAATTTTTTCCTCATATCCAACTTGATTTTCTAAGTTTACAGGTAAGGAGGAGATCACAGAAAATTTTCAAGACCCATTGGTAGAGTCTTCATCGCCAGACAGTTGTGAATTACCATTTTGGCTGCTACTCAGCGGTCTCAGTAGTCCCCTTGTATTCAAATATTTTTTGTGTCTTTCGAATTTTTCTAGGATTCTTCCTGCTAGATCGAATTCATATATTAAAATTTTCATTGATCACCAAAATAAAAGACACTCACTTGGATTTAAAAAAGCAAAAAACCTTCATGACAAGATAGAAACATGTTTCTAGAGCATGCATCATCTTAAGTATATCTTGAATTGATTTATATTCTTGTACTTTTAATTATTATTGAAAAGTATGGGAGGAAGATACATGCTCAAACTTTCTTTACATTTGTAAAGAACATAGTGTAAAGAATAACAACTTTTTTGTGGCAACTATATTTGTGCATATTTCATATTAAAACAAGTCAAGGGCACGTCTTAAAAAGATAAGGTAGGGATTTCATCACACTTTCTTTGCCACAAATCTCTTCCTCATTTGCATGACCTAAACATTAAAGTCTAAAATCAACAAGAAATCGGCCCAATTGGGTAATGAAAACTGAAGGTGACCTAAGTTCATTATCTTGTGTTTCTTTTGGTGTCTTAGGCTCATGATTTAAGAGGTTAGACTCCTCCAAAAATAGTGGTTATTTAATTAGGTCTGTCGAAGCCTAAGGAGCCTCATACCTTCTTGCACTTGCCTGGCCAACAAGGTTATTATGTGAACTTGGTATTCCTAAAGGTTGGCTTGGAATAGTAAGAGCCGTCTAGTTGTGGTCATACCTAGGTTTAGGATTGTTTGCTTTGTATTTATATAGTTAGGCATCTTCTCTCATATTTTTAGTCTTCTCACCCTTTAGGTCTCTTCTTTTATAATACAATTGAATCTGTTTCTAATCTAATTCCAATATGTGTTTGTCAGGGGCATGTATGTTTGGGTCCGTGACTCAAAATCATGTCTAGCAAAAATCTAGTCCACTACGTTAGTCATGGCCGAAGAAAATGCAAATCCACCTTCAAGATATAAGCTACTCTGCCAGATCAGCCAACCTTCTTGCATAAGTTTACCTGTAGCAAATGAAAATAATTTTGAATTTAAACATCATTCATAAATGTTACCTAGGTTTATCGGTTAGATCCCGAGGATACATAACTATTATCTCGGAGTTTGGAGAAGTGTGCGTAATGATGAAAATTCAACAATTATCTGAAGATGTAGTATGTCTTTCATTCATATCACTTAAACGATACAGCAAAGAAATTGTTATATAGCTTACCAACTGATTCCATAAATATCTGACATGGATTTACCATCGTGTTCTTAAAAAAAATGCTTTAAAAATCAAAAATAAAATTAATCAATTTTGTTAAATAGGAAAGAATCTTTTGGAAGTACTTGTATATGTTTAAGAACCTTTTAGCCCAATAGTGAATCTGACAACCAACAACAAGGATTTGTAAATAGACACTGGGGCTACTTGGCACATCTGCTTTGAGAAATTATTATTCTCTGAATATCAAAAGTAGAGCAAGATGAGTAATTCTTCAGAGGCAACTCAGCTGCCTCCAAGGTCGAAGAAAAAGGAAAGGTCATCCTAAAGTGGACACCTGGGAAGGAGCTCACTCTGAACGATGTATTACATGTTCCAGATATCCGCAAGAACCTGATCTCTGGATCAATCCTTAGTAAGAAAGATTTTAGAATAATTTTCGAATCAGATAAGTTTGTACATACTAAGGGTGGGATGTATATGGGTAAGGGTTATCTTGTTGATGGCCTATTCAAGGCCAATGTTGCTGTAGTAGATAAAAAGTCCGTGTATCTATATGCATAGCTTATAAATAAAGGAAAATTTTCTTTTTATTTTCTTGAGTCTCCTATTTTATTGCATGCTAGATTAGAGCGTGTAAATTACAAATGCTTACAAAACTCAACTTGGAAGAAATTCGCAAGTGTGAGACTTGTCTTCAAGCGAAGTTCGCAAAAAGTTCATTTCATTCAATGATCAAAATACAAAACCTTTAGGGTTAATTCATAGCGACTTGTGTGACTTGAAATTTGCACCAACAAGAGGTGAGAAAAAAGTATTTTATTACTTTTATTGATGATTGTACAAGATACTGTTATGTGTATCTTCTAAACAGTGTGGATGAGACAATGAATATATTTTTAACATATAAAGCCGAAGTTGAGAATCAACTCAATAAGAATATAAAAATTCTAAAATCTGATCGATGCGAAAACTATGAATCAAATGACTTTAGTGAGTTATGTGCTAAATTTGGTATAATTCATCAAACTACCACACCATATACTCCTTTAGCAAAATGGGATTGATGAATGAAAAAACACAACTTTAAAGGAGATGATCAATTTCATGCTGTAAGTTTTGGAGCTCTACAGAACTTATTGGGAGAGCTCCGTTAACTGTAAATTATATTCTAAACAGAGTACCTCATAAAAAACTTGGTCTTATACTATATGAGCTATGGCATAAAAGGGAACCTTCCTACTATTACCTCAAAATGTAGGGGTACCTTGCAATAGTACTAGCACAACTGTCTAAAAAGACTAAATTGGGAGCAAAAATAATGGACTGCATATTCATAGGTTATGCTTCGAATAGCAGTGCTTATAAATTTCTTGTTTATAAATCAGAAACACTAGATATTCATGTAAATATGATTATAGAATCGAGGGATGTTGTGTTCTTTGAAGATATCTTTTCATATAAATAGGAAGAAGATAAAACTTTTGCAAAAAGAACACATGAGATGGCGTTAGGGACGAAAGCCCCAAGGAACTAATTGTTAATACGGAAGTTGAACTAAGAAAAAGTAAGAGATCAAGAATCTCAAAATTTTTGGTCTGGATTTCATAGCATATGCTATTGAAAGAGAGCCTCAAATATTTAAAGATGATATGTCTGCCCTAAAAGCATAAATGTGTAAAGAAGCTATAAATAGCGAAATAGAATTCATCCTAAGTAATCATACTTGAGAATTGATAAACTTGTTGGGTCCCGCTCTTATACCAAATGTAGGATCTATAATCAAATCAACACAACACTTGACAGGAAGGATTAATTGTTAAGCAAATAAGTAAACTTGCAAGTAAAGAAAACAAATCTCAGAAAATGCAAACGCAAACAAAGAGATTTATCCTGGTTCGGTCCTTGTGACCTACATCCAGTCCCCAAGCCACCCGCTTGAGATTTTCCTTTAACCTTGATCTTGCCACCCAAAATCAATACAACATGTACACCACTTGTCGAATCCCCTTCTCCAAATGTGTACACCTTCTCTTCCACCAAGAGAACACCTTTTACCTTTGTACAACTACTTCTTCAACCAAGAAGCCTCCCGTGTACAATGGTCACCTTGTACAACTTGCCTCTTCAACCAAGAAGCCTCCCGTGTACAAATGAACACTTTGAGAATTTACAACTCTTTTCCTATAGCCTTGGTACAGATGTGTATGTGGACAAGGTACTGTATAGGAAAAATGAACTTCAGAGAACTTCACTAATGGAATTGTCTTTTGGTGAAGAACAGAAGTTAGGAAATCAGTTTTCAGGTTTTCTGGAATTTGGCTTTGGAAAACTGAATGAAAATCTTGTTTGTCTTAACCTTTGGCCTTAGGAATAACTTTCCTATTTATAGTTGTAGACTAGGGTTAGTTAGGGTAGTTATAGGACCAATTCAGATAATATAGACGTTGGAAAACGTTGCCAAAAGGATCAGATAACAGAAACTGTCCAACAGTCAGAAACTGCTTATAGTCGACTAGGGTTCTGAGTTAGTCGACTAGACTAGGCAAAATTTCCACTATTAGTCGACTAGGTTTAGCAAGTAGTCGACTAGGTATATGTCTGTTGGCAGAACAGGTTTCTGAATAACTACCTCAAGTCGACTGCAACTGCTTTATAGTCGACTGAGTCAAGGAATTAGTCGACTAGGTGTTTTCTATAAGTCGACTAGAAAATGGATTAGTCGACTTGGTTACTGTTTGGTCGACTAATTTGACAAACAGAGAGTTGGTCTGTTTCAGGACACAAAACTTAGTCGACTTGAACTTTGGGTAAGTCGACTAGACAACTGATTAGTCGACTTGATATTGGGATAAGTCGACTAACAGGACTATGTGTTGTAAGTTTGTATCAAGGCTTTTACATGCTATATCTTCTTTACAAACCACAACATCTCAACCCTCTTTGGCACAACTTGATCATGTCGGACTCTTGATTCGTCATGTGTAGAGCTCCAAATGAATTTGATCGTCACGAACGTCTTCATCGAAATAGGTTCCAACATTCTCCCCCTTTTTGATGACGACGCTTTGTGTGTGCATGTCCTCCCCCTGTAAAAAATATGTTATCTTTTCCTCCCCCTGCAGAAATGGGTTATAACAGATATAAAAATATTTTGTTCTCCCCCTGCAACAAATATATTAGTACATATATATATATAATAACTTTTATATGGTACCTGCAAAATAAACGTTAGTTGGTACCAAATATAAAAGATCATATCTAACCTTTAGGACTGCAAATCCATTAGAATTTGGTTTCCACCTATTAGTATATACATAATTGCAAGAATCACATATATCATGCATGTATGAAGCAATATATGTATTTTTATCATAAATATTTAAATTCTTTGGAATCCATATAAACTTACTTTTCTTAGTCTTTCATTTAACACAAGAACTATATGGATTATAACATGAAGATTTTGCAATATATCCAATACCATGATTATCATGTGACAATTTCTGAAAAGATAATACAGCATTCAAATTTTCTTTTCCTTTATTAAACTTAGTCACATTTTGCATAAGATCTTCATATTTCTTTTTGAAAACTAACATGTCTTTATTTAATATAGAAATTATATCATTCAAAGACTTAGTTTCCATTTTCAGAAAAATGTTTTCTTTTATAAACTTCTCATTTTCAGTTTTCAAGAATGATATGACATTTTCAGTTTCATCTTGTTGAGAATTTATAGAAGATACTTGTAAAGCATAAACAGAATTTTCCTGTAAAAGTTTCTCATTTTCTTTTAACAAAAATCTGTTTTTTAGTTTTTCATTTTTCAGATCAAGAAATAATTCATTAAAGCATCAGATAGTTTAGAAAACGATACCTCTTCATCTTCTATGGCCATGTAACATAAGTTAACATGTTCAGTGGATTCTTCTTCATCGGAAGATGAGGAATCACTATGTTCTGAAGATGCTTCGTAGTTCTTCTTCTTTCTGAACTTCTTACTCTTATACTTTTCTTTCTTCTTGAGCAAAGGACAGTCCATCTTCATATGTCCTGGTTTATCACAATTGAAACATTTAAATTTACCTTGCTTAAGAAATTTCTTGAACTTCTTTGAGAGCATTGCCATCTCCTCTTCGTCATCAATGTCCGTGTCGGAAGATGCATGGAAGGCGAGTTCTTTCTTCTTTGAGCGATGTTGTCTCTCTTGGTCCTTCTTTCTTTCTTCTAACTGCACTTCATATGCCATTAGATTACCGATTAGGTTTTCTAATGTCATAGTTGAGAGATCATTCGCTTCTTCAATGGCGGTTGTCTTTTCTCCCATTCTGGTGTGAGTGCACGAAGGATCTTTCGAACTCTTTCAACTTGGGTGTAGTCCTTTCAAGAGATGCAAGAGTATTTGTGATGTCGGTGAATCTTGTAACCATTTCGGATATGGTTTTATTCTCCTCCATTTTGAATAACTCAAACCTGTGGACAAGAACAGAAATTTTAGACTCCTTAACTTTATTAGTGCCTTCGTGTGTTACCTGAAGAGTATGCCATATTTGATGTGCAGAAGTTGCTGTTGACACTCGGTTGAACTCTTCTTTGGTAAGGGCACAGAATAGAGCATTCATTGCTTTGGCGTCAAGGTTGGCGTTCTTCTTTTGATCTTCACTCCAAGCGTTGTAGTTGGTTGTGGGCTTGGTGTATGATGCTTCTACGATGTTCCAAAGGTCGTAGTTGAGTGACTGCAAGTATATCTTCATTCTACACTTCCAATAGTTGTAGTTAATTCCGTCAAATAGCGGTGGACGTTGTGTAGAATGTCCTTCTTTGAATTGGGATGATGAGAACTCCGTTGCCATCCTTGTTGTTGTTGACTAGGTATGCAGGGCTCTGATACCAATTGTTGGGTCCCGCTCTTATACCAAATGTAGGATCTATAATCAAATCAACACAACACTTGACAGGAAGGATTAATTGTTAAGCAAATAAGTAAACTTGCAAGTAAAGAAAACAAATCTCAGAAAATGCAAACGCAAACAAAGAGATTTATCCTGGTTCGGTCCTTGTGACCTACATCCAGTCCCCAAGCCACCCGCTTGAGATTTTCCTTTAACCTTGATCTTGCCACCCAAAATCAATACAACATGTACACCACTTGTCGAATCCCCTTCTCCAAATGTGTACACCTTCTCTTCCACCAAGAGAATACCTTTTACCTTTGTACAACTACTTCTTCAACCAAGAAGCCTCCCGTGTACAATGGTCACCTTGTACAACTTGCCTCTTCAACCAAGAAGCCTCCCGTGTACAAATGAACACTTTGAGAATTTACAACTCTTTTCCTATAGCCTTGGTACAGATGTGTATGTGGACAAGGTACTGTATAGGAAAAATGAACTTCAGAGAACTTCACTAATGGAATTGTCTTTTGGTGAAGAACAGAAGTTAGGAAATCAGTTTTCAGGTTTTCTGGAATTTGGCTTTGGAAAACTGAATGAAAATCTTGTTTGTCTTAACCTTTGGCCTTAGGAATAACTTTCCTATTTATAGCTGTAGACTAGGGTTAGTTAGGGTAGTTATAGGACCAATTCAAATAATATAGACGTTGGAAAACGTTGCCAAAAGGATCAGATAATAGAAACTGTCCAACAGTCAGAAACTGCTTATAGTCGACTAGGGTTCTGAGTTAGTCGACTAGACTAGGCAAAATTTCCACTATTAGTCGACTAGGTTTAGCAAGTAGTCGACTAGGTATATGTCTGTTGGCAGAACAGGTTTCTGGATAACTACCTCAAGTCGACTGCAACTGCTTTATAGTCGACTGAGTCAAGGAATTAGTCGACTAGGTGTTTTCTATAAGTCGACTAGAAAATGGATTAGTCGACTTGGTTACTGTTTGGTCGACTAATTTGACAAACAGAGAGTTGGTCTGTTTCAGGACACAAAACTTAGTCGACTTGAACTTTGGGTAAGTCGACTAGACAACTGATTAGTCGACTTGATATTGGGATAAGTCGACTAATAGGACTATGTGTTGTAAGTTTGTATCAAGGCTTTTACATGCTATATCTTCTTTACAAACCACAACATCTCAACCCTCTTTGGCACAACTTGATCATGTCGGACTCTTGATTCGTCATGTGTAGAGCTCTAAATGAATTTGATCGTCACGAACGTCTTCATCGAAATAGGTTCCAACAAAACTTACCTCCTAGGAATAAACCAATTGGGAGTAAGTGAATTTTCAAAAGAAAATTAAAACCCGATGGATCTATCGATAAGTACAAGGCTAGATTAGTAGCCAAGGGTTATCGACAAAAGGAAGAGCTTGACTACTTCGATATTTATTCACCAGTAACAAGAATAACTTCCATTCAGATGTTAATTGTGATTACAATATTGCACAACTTAGATATTCATCAAATGAATGTCAAGACTGCATTCTTAAATGGTGAATTAAATGAAAAAAATATATATGCAACCTGAAGGATTTATAGTCAAGGGTCAAAAACATAAAGTATGTAAATTGATTAAATCATTATATGGTCTAAAGCAGGTGATTGAGGCTAAACCTGCACAAAAAATACGAGATTATAGAACTTAGAAAGGAAATGTGCAAGTGCTCAATTCTTCCGCTATAGCAAGTGGCTATGCGGGTCGTGATCCACAAGGAGGGTTTGCGATGGAAGCGTTTACCGTTTTATTGAAATCGTTATAAAAATAAGCGAAAGTTCTTCTCTGTTTTTAAAATTAATAAAAAAAGAAAAAGAAAGTTATATTAAAGTTAGAAGAAAGTGGAAGAATGAGAAGTTGGAAAAATCAGAAAACAATGAAGCGAGTATGTACAATGAAGTGGAGAAGAAAGAGTGAAAACGATTTAGAAGAAGTGATATTTGTGATTTAATTTACAGAAATAAAGAAAAGAAATAAAAACAATTGCTTACCTTCTTTTTGTCAAAAGCTTACCTCGAGTTTTCAGCAACGATTTTACCTTGAAGTGGAGGCATTCAGCGCATAGCCCATAAGAGTCGAGTGTTGGTCTCTTCCACATTACATCATCAAGATACGCAAGCATGAAATGATACGGAGAGACTCACAATTCCATCGTCATGAGCTATCGGTGGCACTCGCAAAGGCAAGGCTCTTTCGATGCTTTTAGACTCACTTGGAAAATATTTGTACCAAAAAGAAAGGTAAAATAGAAAAGAAGAAGAGAACTAAAAAGAACATACAAGGAAATAGCATCGATTTGATTACATAACGATCGAAGAAAAGAAATAAAACCTTACACCAATTGTCACTTTTAGCCCAAGCTTCAGTCTTGTTCTTCGATGAAAGTTGATCTCCTCGGAATTACATAAATAAAAACTAAATTACATGAAAAAGGAAAACAAAGACCTAAGCTAAGAATTGGAAAAACTAGTCTAAAATCCTAATCTGCATTGACGTCCATTTTTCAGCGAAAGTACAGGCCTTTTTGTAGGCAAATACCCAACAACCAAGATCCCGGGGAGATCGGGGGAGCAAACGCTCCCCTAACTCCCCAACAAAGCCGCGGAAACGCGGCCCAAGCCGCGTTTCCGCGGCAAGGGTGTGGACAGGTGGCCACACCCTGTTGGTGGGTCTCCCCGGTTTCTCCTCTGACTTTATCTGGAGTTGGTTTTGCAGTTTGGCTCCGAGATTTTGAAGAAATGGCCTTGGATTCTTGGCTTTAACCGATCGATCCTGAGAGGATTCTTCTCAACCGGTTTCAACCTCTTGATTTTTGCCCCTAAAAACCTAAAATAAGGAATGAAAACTAAGCTAAATCCTAATATACCTTCACGTCCTTTTTTCAGCGAAAGTACAGGCCTTTTATAGGCAAATACCCAACAACCAAGATCCCGGGGAGATCGGGGGAGCAAACGCTCCCCCTAACTCCCCAACAAAGCCGCAAAAACGCGGCCCAAGCCGCGTTTCCGCGGCAAGGGTGTGGCCAGGTGGCCACACCCTGTTGGTGGGTCTCCCGATTTCTCCCTCTGACTTTATCTGGAGTTGGTTTTGCAGTTTGGCTCCGAGATTTTGAAGAAATGACCTTGGATTATTGGCTTTAACCGATCGATCCTGAGAGGATTCTTCTCAACCGGTTTCAACCTCTTGATTTTTGCCCTGATTTTGTGTGTGCGAATTAATTCTGATTTAATTCAGAATTCTGGTGGGCTTTTGGGCTCATTTCTCTTCATCTCCTTAAAGATTGGGTCTGCAAATAAATTAAACAAATAATTAGGACAATGCAGGCTTTTATTCTAAAATAAGTATGGAAATGTGACATTAAATATGCAACATTAGCAACCAATCAGCAGGCTCCAAAATAATGGCATGAGTCACTATCAATGAATGCGATAAGTGTGTATACACTAAAATAGTTGGAGATGCATGTATCATTATTTGTCTATACGTAGATGACATGCTGATACTTGGGACTAATATTGAAGTTATTAAGTTCATTAAAAGAATGTTATCTAACAATTTGATATGAAGAATCTGAGGATTACTGATGTAATTTTAGGAATTAAAATCATAAGAACACTAGATGGAATCAGTCTATCTCAACCTCACTATGTGGAAAAGATGATAGAAAGATTCAAGGAGCATGGGATAAAAGATAATACAAATCTGTTTCTCCCACACACCCACCTTCGCAAGAATACAGGAATTGGAGTATGACTGTTGGAATATTCTCAGATTATCGAAAGTCTAGTGTATTTAATGAACTGCACTAGACCCGATATTGCTTATGCTATAAGCAAATTAAGCAGATACACTAGTAACCATAGTGATGATCATTGGACTGCTTTACTACGAGTATTAGGTTACGTATCACATACTAAGAAATTTGCCTTGAGATATGGACAGTATCCACCTGCATTTGAAGGATACAATGATGCTAATTGAATTGCAGATTCTAAAGAATCAACATCAACTTCTGGATACGTATTTACTCTTGGAGGAGCAGCAGTATCTTAGAAATCTTCCATATACAAATTGCCCGAGCTACAATGGAATCGGAATTTATAGCCTTAGATAAGGTTGGAGAAAAAGCAGAATGGCTTCGATAATTTTTGAAAGATATACCATTATGGCCAAAGTCAGTGCCCGCCATATGCATTCACTGCGATAATCAAGCAGTGATATCTAGGGCACAAAATTTTATATATATAATAGTTAGTCTAGACATATTCATCGTAGACATAATATTGTTAAGCTGTTGCTCTCAAATAGAATTATCTCTATTGACTTTGTATCGTCAAAAGATAATTTTGCGGATCCGTTTACGAAAGATTTATGTGTAGAGTGTATAAACTGCGTATCGAGAGGAATAGGTCTAAAAGCCTAATCTTACCGAGTCAGGTAAAAAATGAAAACCTTACTTAGCGACTGGAGATTCCACAGACTAAGTTCAAGAGAAAAAACTAGTTATGATTGACTCTGCGAGTTAGCATTTAGGAGTTTGACTCCAACCTAATTATGTGGTACACCCAAGTGCTTTTTATAAGTGGATTAAGGATAACTTTAATGCTTTTAATGATGCCTATATCTTATTATTATAACAAGTGGGGTAGAGTAGACAACTCTTAATAGGACGATCATTTATGTGAATATAGAGCTGGGTCGACTCTTTGAGAATCTCTGTGGAGGTGTTATTCTCTAAAGATACTCTCTGAAACTAAGAATGTCTAAGGCCAAAATGGACACAATCAAGAGCCAAAGTTAGTTTTGAAAAGTTACTGTGTGAAGTTTGTTGACTAGGCTTATAATAACGACTGACAGTTCAAGACTTAATTCACTGATTAGCCGCTAAGTCCGATAAAATTTTCGCTATGAAATATTCAAGACCTAATTCACCTATTCGGATGCAGTTTCTTTTCTAAAGTACCTTTCACTATAGAGTCAGTCTTTTTGTGTGTCAATTTCTTGGTTCTCCATTTACTGTGGGGGATTGTTGGGAAAACGAAGAATTAAATAGTGAATCTTTGAGCTGAATTAAGGCGAGATTCATTGATAGAATCAATCGGATAATGGTTGAAGTGTGTTCTCCTTCCATTAGGGATGAACGTGGTATATTTACATGTTCAATTCTGTTTTAGAATTAATGGGATATTCAAGTCTGAAGTTTACCTTATTCAAAAGTTAAAGGGGACTAAAGGTAGCTAAAAGTATTTAGTCCCACATTGAATATGGGATGGACAATTGAAGTGTATAAATAGAGAAAATAGGAATAAAGGGCATGCCCTTTGGGTACTTGGAGTTTTCGCACGCGATTGGGGAAACCATGCCCGCGTGTGCCCCACCGCCGCCTGCCCAGAGTGGCGCCGTCGCCGGTGCCAGGGCTCGAGATCGGGTCCGGACGTGGGCGTGGGATCCGACCCGGCCCGATTTTTTTTGAACCGGACCACACAGGCTTGGTGTACAAGCGGCTCTCGACCCGCTCCACTACCCGCCCGCTGCTCTGCAATGGTTGGAAGGAACCATTGCAGTGGTTCCTGTCTAGAATGAACAGTTGCAACAGTTCAGACAGAACCGTTGCAACCGCTCGGACGAATTTGCCTTCCAAATAGTTCCCAGGAGCGCTATAAATAGCGATCCTCTTTGTGGATTAAAATACATCGAACACAACAATTCTCTCTTCTCTCTCTTAAGGCATACGATCTAAAACGAGTCAGTCTAAAAATTCTGAATTTTTTGAAGAAAAATCTGAAATAAGATTCGTTCTGAAAGAAGGTCTAGAAAATTTAACAAATTTTGATATGAAGAATTGTTGTTTGAATCTGGGATTTTCTAAGAAGAATAAATTCTTCTCTCTCCCTACTTTCTCTATGGTGAATAATCCTCCAAAGTTAAGGCAAATATTCTCCCTAAAATTTATCTTTATCCTGCTGCATTGAAATTCTGTGAAGGTACTGATTAACTACGGTTTGACCGTACGGTGATTTGGTAGTGCTATTCAAATACCATGAAGGAGTGTTGTATTTTGGGAGATCAGCGTCAGTAACCCGTTAGCACCGAGCGAGAGACGTAATTGTCTTAAGGAGATTCGCTTCATCCGTACTTCACTCCAATTGCTATATAAGTGAACTAACGTTCTTTATACAAGACTTATACTGAAATATTTATGCTCATAAATATAATAGTATATTGAGACTGACTAATACTAGTCTAATTGGTGTTTAATCAAGAAAGGTAATTGAAAGGTGGTTCTGTAATTAAGAAACGTTCTACTGAATGAAAAACCTCCCACTTGATATTCACCGACCAAGCCAATAAGATCGGCGACATTGATTAGTTGTCATATCTATCCTATCCCAACAATGTTCACATTATGGAATAGAAAATTGGAGGCTACATCAGAATCTCTATAAGGGATTAGAGGTCAATTCTAGGACCATGCTTGAATTAAGGTGCCAGGATTCTTTCATGCGAAAGACCGAAGAAAGAACATGGGCATTTCTAAAAGATATGACATAAAAGACAATGAAGTGAGAGAATACAAATAAGAAACCCACATCTAGGATTGCTCCATGCCATAAATACCTCCATAGTTGTCAGAAGCCAAATTGGCTACCATCTTATGTAGGCTAGATTACTTAGAGTTGAAAGACATGGCTCAAATGAACCAAGTGTCATCTTCTATGTGTATCGATTGTCAAGCCTCAACTCACATCATTGAGGAGTGTCTTTTATTAGGTAACCAAATAGGGTAAAGACTTGCGCAAGTGAATGTTGCGTTCCAGAGATCAAGAAATGAAAGTATACTCCAACTTTTGATTCGGGTTAGAGAAATCATCTTAACTTCTTTAGAATTAAGGATTCCACCAAGAAGAGACTATTGTGAATTTATCTCATCCACTAAATCAAAATTTTCAAAACCCGTCTACAGGATCATATGCTAATGCCAGTATAGGACCACAATCTTCCTACTCATACTAGTCATATCAGCCCTATCCCAACCAAGCAGTACCACCCCCAAGTCCAAATTTAAAAGAAGCTCACTGCTTGGAGAAAAAACTAGAGACCATGACTACAATATCAATTACATTCACGCAAAATACTAATCAAATGTTGAATGCTAATAATAAGTCATCACTCATCTAGAACTGCAAATAGGTTAACTCGCTTCTGTAATGTGTGAGAGAGAAAATGTGGCATTTCCCAACCAACCTGTGCATAATCCAAAAATACAAAATCTAAATAAAAAAGCAAATTAGGCTCACATGTGTCAAGATGTTGAGCATGCATAGTCTTGTTAACAAAAATTGTTAAATTTATGTTATCTTTTCATTACTTTTATTATACTGCATTTAACATTTAATATAAGATGTTATATTGCATGCCTGTATGCGCATCTTCCTATCTCTTCCGAAAGTCTGCACCTCCCACTGATGGGATTTTTCCCACGCGGAGATGGCAACATAAACTTTAGCCCACAGGCTCCCTCTCGATTAACCTACGGGTAGTCAAAACTCTCTGTTGTGGGTTTTACTCCCGCTCAGAGTCCTACTCTGTTGCAGAAATTTTTCCCTCTGAGAGTCCTAAGATTACAGCTCCACTGATGAAATTTTTCCCACTTGAAAGCAACCGTTAATTCACCTCCACTGCTGGGATTTTCCCCACTTAGAGGCCGAAAGTTTGCATATACCACTGATGGGACTATCTCCACTAAAAAACAACGCCACAGACTTACCAAATTACTTTCAGGACAAACCAATTATACCAGTGATAGAGATCAACACTCTCAAGAGGCATGATCATATCGAATCCAAAAACATCCAATGATAAAGCATGCCAGCAAGATCTATACAATCATTTTCATTCTAAAAAATATATATGTTTTCTTTCAAAAAACCCTTCCATTCTGAATACATTTCTTTAAATACATATTTGATTACATCTAACAAGGATAATATAAAGTTCCATTACACTTCTGTGTTTATATTTTTTTTTAAAAAATACAGATGATTCTGATCTGATCCCTCCATCTTGTCACCATTAACATACCCCTAAATGCAAAATATCAATCGTCCATCTTCATCCAGGAAACAGCTCCTGAACAAGCAACTCTACACCACCTGTCACCGAGCCTTCGCAAGAAGAAAGTGACAACTGCTAGGAAGCCCTCCGAAGCCACATAACACCATGAACTTTAGACGGCAACTGTTAGACACACAAGACGGTGATGACATCACACCATGTCCCTATATTCTGAGGAAGAGGTCTGGCTGGAAGAAAGAGTGATTTGTCGGTGTAGCTCAGATGAAAATACCCTATTTTCTCTTCATACTGATCATCACAAGGAAGAAATCTCCAAGCGCAGGGCATTGGCGTCCCAGCAGACTGAAGCCTGCAAGACATTCTGGACGGTTGTGGAATCATACTAGCAACACAGAACCGCCCAAGACAAGTATCACTTCCGATGGGAGCAGGATTCCCACCAGTCATCCTCGACAGCGACACATGTCATGATGACTGATGTGTCATAACAGGTTCATCACGGTGACTAATGTAACACACCAACTAGACTCCCCATGGCGAGAGCCTGTCTACTATTTCCTCCACCTTCATCCTCTCTCTTTCCTTCTCCTGTCTAATGAAGAAGAAAATATGACAACCGAGCAAATTAAAGAAGAGGAATTTTGAAATAAGGACTCCTTAGAGAAGATAGTACAAGTGATTTTCATCCAAGGGTTTCATTCTAGTTACAAATGAAAGAGAAGACGAACCGCCTCCAATTCAAAATTTCATCCTAAAAAATCGGTCCATGTCGATTTTCGGTCAATCTAATCAACAAAAGATCAATCGTCGCCACCAAAACACGAAATCCTCTCTCGGTCATTATGAATCCTGGATTCAAAGAGGCGCATGATCCGATCCCCGCGAGATCTAGTCGACTGATCTGATAACTGGCATCTAGCTATACAGTTTATAATTAAATCCTAAAGATCCACATTTATGATTTAGATCCTCGTCTGTCCAAGAACATCAAGACTAACTTAAGGCATTGAAAGGTCTCTTACCGACTCCTCTCTTTTGACTTCTTGTCCACCGGCTTCGACAAGCAAAAGAGGGGGGGGGCATCTATAATGATCAAAATCTGACCCCGTCCAAGATGGCGACACATGTCCCTCACTTTTCAACTCTCCGAGGTATATCAGAGCTCTCCTACGAAGTCCACGATATACTCGACCTCCTCAAAATCATCTCTACTCTGAGGTTCTCTCTGTTCTGAAGACTTCAGTTTCGAATCAAGCAGCTCTAGCAGCAGATCACTCCTGATCTCCACCGATAGTATTGCAATCTTATTTTTCTCCACGTTCATAATGTGCAACACCACTCAGTATAGGCAGTTATAGATAGTGACTGATTTTCCTGCATGCAATCCCAACAAACCAGTACAATGATCACGTCCGTTACAACAAGTCTGTAAACTGTCTAAAAATCATTGAGGACAAGTCATCAGAGAACAGAGTTTATACTCTAGATGCAAGGCTAAACAGAGCCACTTATGCAAAGTCAAAACGCAAGGCTCGAAGCCCGCGTCCCCAGCTTAACTGCAATGCCAAGACGTAGAGCCCGAAGCCCGCGTCTCAATGTCACCGCAGTGTCGAAACGGGAGGCTCAAAACCTGCGTTCCTACTTTACTGCAAAGCCAAGACACAGAGCTCGAAGCCCGCATCTCGACGTTACCACAGCGTCAAAACGCGAGGTTCGAAGGCCGCGTCCCAACATCACTGTAATGCCAAGACGCAGAGCCCAAAGCCCGCGTTTCAACTGCAGAAGAGCCCTGCGTTTCAGTTAGAACTGCCTTCATTACCGGATCAATTACTGCCCACTTAATGAGGGGAGTTAACCCCCATTATGGAGGGTTTTTAGGGGATAATTTTACCCCTAAAACCCCTATAAATAGCTCAGTTTTCTATTGGAGGAATAGGAAGAGAGTTTTCAGGTCGATCGAACTTGATCAAGTATAATCGTCGAAATTTTCAGTTGAGTAAAACTCTTCTACACCAACTTGCTGAGTTTAAGTTTGTTTTTTGTCCAAGTATCGTTGAGATTCCATTTAGACAGGAGCTGTGTTACTCTGTTCATAATCCGCAGAGAAGGTTTCCAGAAGACACTGACGTTCACCTGGTCAATGAAAAATAAGATTCACTTTCCAACGCTACATCAAGAACCCAGCTTTAAACAAAGAGAAAATTTAAGCTTGAATATCTTCTCTCTTGTAATCAGATTATTGATCCGTTGTAATATTCTTTACAATTAAACAAAGAATTTACTCCGCCTTTAATTTTCCTCGAGAAACAAGAGATGACGACTCCGCTAGGGACTGCTTTCTCTACTGACGAGCAAGTTGTGACGCAAGGTGACGTCACCTTCATGGGAAAAAAATATCTAGTCGCTTATTATGGAATTCGACCAGCCAAAGTATGAAGAGTTCCTCTCTTCTGGGTCCAAGAGCCCTAAGGCGCAGCAGTACTGCAAGGTCTTACTGCAAGGTCTCCTCGGAGATCCGCTCTCAAGTCTCTTTGGAGACTTCTTCGAACATGGCCTGCGCATAGAGTGTCATTGCTGGCCACATCACGCGCAAGGCCTGCGTCAACGTCTCCCACGGGACCCGCGAGGCTAATGCCATTGAAGACTAATTTAGCCACGCCCTTCCTCTTTCTCAGCTCCAGGTTACCGGGGTTCCCAATAACCCGTAAAGTGTAACCGGAATACCGAACATCGACAAAGGCGACGCACACGTCGACAGATGCAAGAAGCTGGAACAACTATCTGTCCAGCAGATAAAGAACGCAAGGTTTATGCCTGCGTCTCTTCTGAGTTACATTAGACGCGCGAGTTTGCGTTTAGAGACCGAAACGCGGACCTCAAGAAGCTCCCGTTCTGAGGCCTCACCTCCCAAACGCGACGTTCAGCAACACGAGGTCCTCTTCTCAGAGACATGAGACACACGTCTCTACGATAGAACGCGTGATTGAGTTTTTACCTGCACAAAAAATACAGAATTTCAGAACTTAGAATAAAAAGTGCAAGTACTCAACACTACCGCAATAGCAAGTAACTATGCGGGTCATGATCCACAAGGAGGGACTAGCGATGGAAGCTTTTTAGTAAGTTCTCTTTTGGTTTACAAGGAATAGTTAAAGATCTTCTTTTAGTTCTTTGAAAGAAAAGAAAAAATAGGTTAAAGTTAAGTTAAGAAGAAAGTGGTAGATTGAGAAGGTAAAGAAAATGAAAAATGAGTTTATATAAAGAAATTAAAAAAAGTGATAAAATAGTTGGGAGATCGAGTGATCTAAACTAAAGAATTAAAAGAAAGAAAACTAAAAGAAATTCTAACCTCCTCTGGCCATATACTTACCTTAAATCTGTGGCGACGATGTTACCTTGAAATGGAGGCAGTCAGCTCATAGCCCATAAGAGTTGATTCCCGTCTCTTTCACATTACATCATCAAGACAATATAAGTTGAAATGATGCAGTCTAAGACTAAATCCATCGTCTTGAGCTATCGGTGGCACTCGCAAAGGCAAGGCTCTTTGGATGCTATAAGACTCACTTGGATAGTAATTGGTACAAAAAGAAGAAAAGTAGAAAAGAAGAAGAAGAATACAAAAATGTAATCTGGTGGAGCAAACACTTCCCCAACTCCTCTAACAACGCCGCGAAAACGCGGGTTTGGCCGCGTTTTCGCTGCCTAGGTGTGGCCACACACCCGGGGGGGGGGTACAACTCCTTATTTGGTGATATCCCTTTATCTTGTTCTGGATTTTCCATTTCAGCTCCTGAATTTGACAAAATGACCTTTGATCTCTGGCTTTAACCATTTGTTTTGGGAAGATTTGTTTTAACCGGTTTTTAACTTCTCTAATTTTTCATGAGCTGCACTGATTTTCTGACTTCAAATTAATTCTGAATTAGATCAGAATTTTGATGGGCTTTGGGCTCGTTTCTATTTCCTATTCTTTAGCAATGGGCCTGCATATAAATTAGACAATAATTAGGATTAAAAGCAGAGTTTATTATGTAATAAGTATGAGAATGTGACAATGAATGTGCAATATCAGCGACCGATCGCACCCCCATACCTATCTTTTACTCGTCCTCGGGCAAAACAACAAAACTAAACCAAAAATTATAGGATGATTTTCGCAGGTCACGTGATTGTACTAAGCATGTGTAATAAGCCGTTAAACCTCTTGATTTTTCCTAGAGGTCGAGTTTTGTCTCGTGAGGGTTTTCAGTGGATTGCACCCACAAAATCCATAAAGGAAGAGAAAAATGTTAGATTTTGAAAACACACTTTGAAAGAGAAAAATATTTGAAGTATTATTGTAAGAATTAAGTAATTTATAAGTTATAGGAAAATTGAAATTTTCATTCCTAAACTTAGTCTCTATTCAAAAATTTGTTATCAATCAAACTAAGGAGTCAAATTGTACTTCTCATCTAATCTATTACTTTACTCTAAGTCATATGCACCTTCGTGACTGTAAAATTTTGACTAAGGGTTCTTTAACTCTAACTCTTATGCCTTATTTATTTATTTTTAATTTTTGGTAGTAATATTCCTTAGTTCTATTAGGCTTTCTAATCTGCCCATGTAACGAGCATTTAATCGTGACTCCCAAACCAAACGGTTTTAGGGCACCGGGTAACAAGACTCCCCAATGACTTAAGGACTCGAGCAAAAAGGCCACAAAACTAAGGATTTTATTATATGAACCGCCTTTAGTCGTGAATACTTATGCTTTATGAGGCATAAATACCCAGCTTAATCAGAGGATTTATATATATATGTATTTTTTCTTTTTCTCTTTTTTTCTTTCTTTTTTTTTTCAAATAAGGCATAAAACTCTTTATTTTTGAACCCTAAGTGTGTAAGTGTATAAAGCATGCATATATTATCAAAGTAGCGATCAAGACTAAATTACTTTCACAATTTTCTTTCTTCCCTTAGAAATCAAACAAATAATCATATTTTGATCAAATATAAGAAATTCTAATTATGATTCTCCTATTCCTTAAAATTGACTTAATTTCTTACAAAAAATATGTCAAAATATTGTTTCTATTTTAAAAAAGTTTTTTAAAGTAAAGAAAATGTTAAATAAATTTTTTTAATAATAAAAAGAAAACATAAGTTATGTTAAATTTGATTGAATTTTTTCCTGCATAAAAAAATACAGAATTTCAGAACTTAGAATAACGAGTGCAAGTACTCAATACTACCACAATAGCAAGTGGCTATGCGGGTCGTGATTCACAAGTAGGGACTAGCGATGAAAGCTTTCTAGTAAGTTCTCTTTTAGTTTACAAGGAATGGTTAAAGATATTCTTTTAGTTCTTTAAAAGAGAAGAAAAAATAGGTTAAAGTTAAGTTAGGAAGAAAGTGATAAATTGAGAAGGTGGAGAAAATGAAAAATAGGTTTACACAAAGAAATTAAAAAGAGTGATAAAATAGTTGGGAGATTGTGGTGATCTAAACCAAAAAATTAAAAGAAAGAAAACTAAAAGAAATACTTACCTCCTCTGACCAAATACTTACCTTGAATATGTGGCGACGATGTTACCTTGAAATGGAGGCAATCAACGCATAGCCCATAAGAGTTAATTCCCTTCTCTTCCACATTACATCATCAAGATGATACAAGTATGAAATGATACAGACTGAAACTAAAATCCATCGTCATGCGCTATCGGTGGCACTCACAAAGGCAAGGCTTATTCGATGCTATAAGACTCACTTGGATAGAAATTGGTACCAAAAGAAGAAAAGTAGAAAAGAAGAAGAACACAAAAATGTAACTATAGATTCAATGTTGTAACAATAAGAGAAAAGAAGAATAACTTACACCGGTGTCACTCTCATTCTCCTATGAAACTTTGATCTCCTCTGAATTACATAAATAAAATTGAAAATTACATAAAAAGAAAAATGAAAATCTAAACTAAAAAGAATGAAAAACTGGCCTAAAACTATCTCTACATGGTCGCTCCCTCTGGTCTCTGAAAAACCCAGTATTTATAGGCAAAACCCATCGGGAAGGAGCGTACGAAGATAGGGGAGAAACGCTTCCCCAAATCCTCTGACAAAGTCGTGGAAACGCGATTTTGGCCGCGTTTTCGCTGCCTGGGTGTGGCCAGGTGGCCACACCCAGGGGTACAGCTCCTCGTTTGGTGATATCCCCTTATCTGGTTTTGGATTTCCCGTTTCAGTTCCTATATTTGATAAAACGACCTTTGATCTCTAGCTTTAACCAATTGATTTGGGAAGATTTGTTTTAACCAATTTTTAACTTCTCTAATTTTTCATGATCTGCTCTGATTTTTTGATTTCGAATTAATTCTGAATTAAATCAGAATTTTGATGGGCTTTTGGGCTCGTTTCTCTTTCCTTTCCTTTAGCAAATGGGCCTACATATAAATTAGACAATAATTAGGACTAAAAGCAGAGTTTATTATATAATAAGTATGAGAATGTGACAATGAATGTGCAATATCAGCGACCGATCAGCGTGTGACTCCAGAGAGTTCGCGTTTCCTAATTGTCGCTAGAAGAACACGGCAATCAACAACGCGAGGTCCGTGTCTCTTCTCAGCAGAGGCACGAGACCCGCATTTTAAAGCCAAAATGTAAGAGCCGCATCTGTTCTATAGAACGTGAGCTTCGTATTTCTGAACCCTGCGTTTCGGACTTGTGACCCAAGGATAGCTTTCAGAAGCTGAAAAGTCCTCGGAAACTCGAGGTTGGTCTCTTCGATCCCCCTCCGATGGATATAAGGGATTATCTGACAAAGAAAAGAAGTGTCCATCAAATCACTCTATCATGTTACTGTGAGTGGCTCATTACAACAATACTTTCTGAATACTACTGCAGCTCTCATGTAATCCAGCAGTCAGCCTCCCAATCGACCAAAAGGACTTGTTCCCGCACAAGGAGAACTTTCTCTGATATGGAGTATCCTGAAGTCACTGCGAACATGGTGGGTCTGAGCACTATACCAAGTAAAAGTAAGGAGAAACAACCGATAGTCAGCTATGATGAGTCTGATACTGAACCAGAAGGAGCGTACCTGCATACCTGCACTCGAATTGGCGTGGTAGCCCCAGTTGACTACAGTGGCCTACCCCGAGGCATTGAAGTAAGTCAGTCACACTCAGCCTCAAACTCTTCTGTAGAGAAGGAAGCCTTCGTGTATATGGCGAGTACTCTTGAAGAAATAACCGGATGCTTTGAACAACAAGCCCAGGCCCAAAGGGAACAACTCAATATGATTTGTGCCCAACAAGAATCTATCGACACCCTCAAGCAAATATTTTCACAATTGCTTGAGGGTAGGAAGAAGCCGAAACCCAAAACTCCTTCTAAGAAGTCTAAGGGCAAACAGAAGGAAGGGAGAGCTCGTCTTGTACACGCACCGAGGAGGAGGAAGAGTCCAACTCCGTGTTGTCCAAGTCTCCATCTGAAGAGGGAGGTAATTTAGAGAATGGGAGCACTCATTCCAGAAGGATGAATAAATTGGAACAACATCTTGAAACCCTCACCAATCGAAAAGGCCTCCAAGAAACAGGAGTGGTCTGGCCGTACCCGGCTGAGTGGGATCTTGTCCCGTACCCTCCTGAGTTCAAAGCTCCAACCCTACAGGCCTTTGACAAGGTCGCCGAACCAGTACATATACTACTTCAAGTTTTAGACAGGGAATGTAGTAGCAGAAGATACCATCTTGGCGCGTTTATTCATCGGCACTCTAAAGGGACTTACTTTCGAATGGTTCGTCCCAGAAGCTTTATCAAGAACTGGGGTGATCTCGAGAAGCTTTTCCTTACATACTTCTTTGAAGACGACTCGGATATTACCGTGCCTACTCTCCTGGTGACGAGGCAACGAAAAAGAGAGTCAATTAAAGTATTTGTGGAGAGATTTTAGAATATGGCACTCCGATGTCCTAACGGTATGACCCAAGCCACCCTAGTGGAAACATGCCGTCACAATTTGCAAACCTTACTCCCGGCTCAGATAGGAGTCGCTGAAAGCCGTACCTGAAAACTGTTAGTCCAGCAAGGCAAACAGACAGAAGAGATTGTCGCTAGGGTTAAGGAAGAAGAAAACAAGCCCAGACCTGAAAAGTCGACAAGGCGCATGCCGGAGGTATTTTCCAATCGAAAAGGAAGGTCATATTGGCGACAAAGATGAAGTTTCCCATTAAACCTCTGCCGACTAGATGGGGTAGTTCTTCAAGTCAACCATGCACTAATAGACAGTATTCCTTCAAGGGCGAATATGTTGATTTATTGTTCAAGTTACTCAACAAGAGCAACAGATTGAAGCTTCATGAAGCTAAATGTCCCAAGGAGGTCGGCAAGACCAATAATCCCAACTACTGCTTCTACCACAAGATGCTGGGGCACCCTACCAAGAGCTGTTACATCTTCAAAGACATCCTTCAAGATTTGATTGATGCAAAGGTTCTCAAGCTCCGCCCAGAGCAAAAGAAAGTGATAGCAAATATGATATCATTTCTTCAGTTCGGGGTTCAACCTCCAATGCCGGCCGGAGTAGTTCCCATCCCTAAAGAGAAACCAAGGGTACTCAATTTAGACCCAAATCACCAACAGGAGAAAGGTCTCATACCTGTTCCTACTCCTCAAGGAGAAATCACGTGGGTTCATCCTGACCTTGTGGAAGTCCAACAGTGGACTACTATTACTAAAAGGAAGTTTAAAGGCAAAGCAAAAGCCTCGCTTTGCAATGTGGTGTGTGCTTCTTTTCGGAAAGCAGAAGTCGCTGTTCCCCTGCTAACTGACTGCACCGTTCGTGGATGAAACTCGTCTGTGTCAGTCGTACTTGAAGAAATACAACGAGATGGTGGGAACTCCACGTGAACCCATCCCAAAGCCAAGTAAGCCATCCACAAAGTGACCTGTGGGGTAGCAGAAGGAGCTTCGCTATTCCAAAGCCCTCCCGAAGGATAAAGCAGAAGGATCTTTAGCACCTTACCACTTTGATGTTTTGGCTCAACTGGTCAACATCCTGCCCAGGATCACCCTTTACAAGCTCTTGAGACTATCAAAGTTAGCAAGAGAAGCTTTAGCTGATGCTGAAATCTTATTGGCTCAGATTCTAGCTGAACCACGGGTGGAGAATAAAGAAGTCTGCCTTCACACCTTTCAATATGCCCCCTACATAACCTTCATGCTAGACGACATGAAGGTTAAGAAAAAACATGATAGGCCTCTATACTTCACAGTATATATTGGATCGTCTGAAGTGAGCCGCATTCAGGTAGATAGAGGATCCGCATTGAGCATTATGCCATTGCTGGGTCATGCAGCACGTGAGGATTCCCACTTACCGATTGAGCGCCACCCAAACTGCCATTTATGGCTTCAACGCTAATGGTACGCGCCCAATAGGGAAGATCAAACTCAAATGTCATATTAGAGACCTAAGATCTGAAGTGACGTGCTATGTTATTGACGCCGACACTTCATATAATTTGCGGTTGGGACGACCATGGATTCACCGCAACTCCAACGTCCCCTCTACTCTCCATCAAGTCATGAAGTATATTGGCAGAGATGGAAAAGTCTGAACGTTGATCGCCGAAAGGCATCCGTTCAAGGGGGTAAAAATTACTTCACAGACCACCTCCTATACCATGATTCTCTAGAGACAGACAAGAATCCCAGCCAGAGAAACTGGACTTTGGTAATGAAGCTGATATTGAACCAGAGGCAGAAAAAGAATGTCTTTGGGAGCTGAACCCACTTGTACTAAGTATTAATAAGCTCAATGTCAATAACGCTACCAATGATGTAGGCGAGTGGTATATTAATGAAGAATTAGATTTGACTTACTTTCTGTATTTACTTTTGATTTCGTGCTATCAAATACTAGTACTGATGTAGGTGATGACACCTGGTCGATAATAGATGCCCTAACATCATTGCATGTACCGGTGAGGTCATCCCTCATGGTATATCAAGGCGTTAGTGATGCGCAAGGATCTTTATTCAAGGTCCCAGTAAGATGGAAAGGCCAAAGACCGATCCTTTTTGGAAGAGTCGAGTCTAAATCAATGACTCGCGAAGACTCAGAAAGCGAGAATGAACCTCCTCAATTTTCTCATCATGAGCCAAATGTACTCAGAATGATGGAGAACATGGGGTATGACCTAACAAGTGATCCTGGCTTGAACATTGGCAAAGAAAGAAGAACACTACTTCGATCCTTCGTTCCAAAAGGGAAAGCCCCTAATTATTATCATCAAACTCGCAGGGGGTTGGGCTACGTGTCAACTTCAATCCCATCAGCCTCTGAGTCTGAAGAGTCATTATACCATAATCACTCATCAAGAAAGTCATTGTGGGAGTTAGATGTCAGTATCGGTAACATTTTCAAAGAATTTTCGGTAATGATGGCTTCAACAAGCCACCCGGAAGATGAAAATGAAGAGATGATCAGTCGAATGCAGATCCTTGGATCAAACACCTAAATGCTCTCTGGGATATTCTCTTCGAACAATGAGAATCACCGACAGAGAATAAGGTCACCCGGATCAATCTGAGAGATGAGGCTAATCCTAAGCCCATCTTTATAAGCGAAAGCTTATCACCCTCCGAGAAGGTAGATCTATATCTCTGGTGCGAGAATATATAGATGTTTTCGCTTGAAATTATGAAGATATGTCCAGGCTTGATCTTCAAGTGGCTATGCATCGACTCAATATCAATTCAGATGCAAAACTCGTCAAACAAAGCAATGATGGTTTCGTCTTGAGATAATGGAAGCGATCCAGTCAGAAGTCAAGAAGCTTATAGACTCTAGTTTTATCAGGGAAGAATAATATCCTGATTGGGTTAGCCAATATCGTCCCCGTCACCAAGAAGAATGGGAGATCTGAGTTTGTATTGATTTTCGTGATCTAAATGAGGCGTATCGTAAAAATGAGTTTCCCCTTCCAATCATGGATGTCATGACCGACAACACGTGTGGGTTCGAATGAATGTCTTTCATGAATGGATTCTCGGGATACAATCAAATCAAGATGTACCCTGACAATGAAATGCACACATATTTAGGACTCCACTAGGTGTATTGCTATACTGTCATGCCCTTCGGATTGAAGAACGTGGGAGCAACATACTAGAGAGTTATGAATGCAATTTTTCACGAGCATATATGCAAAATAGTGGAATTCTACGTAGACGATATTGCAGTGAAAAGCCGTGCCAAAGGCGATCACATAGCAGATCTGAAGACAGTATTTGATATTATGCGGGCACATCAATTGAAGATGAATTCTACCAAATCCTTCCTGGGGTAGCCAGCGGTAAACTCCTAGGATTTGTCGTCACATCCAAGGAATCTATCTTGACCCAAAAAGCATGCTATCCAGGAGATGTAAGCTCCAAGGAATCTTAAAGAGCTTGGAGGGTTGCAAGGGCGACTAGCATATATTTAGAGGTTTATCTCAAATCTCTCAGGACGATGCCAATCCTTCACTAAATTAATGAAGAAGGGTGTTTCATGCATCTGGGCCGATGCGTGTCAACAATTATTTGAAGAAATTAAGCGGTACCTCACACATCCACTTGTCCTTATATCTCCGGTGTCAAGAACACTTTTAGTGATATACGTACGAGCGATGGATCATTCTTTAGGATCTTTACTAGCCCAGAATAATTATCAAGGATACGAGCAGGCAATCTACTATCTGAGTAGAACTATGATTGGAGCTAAACATAGGTACAATCTGATCGAAATACTAACGCCATTCAGAAAATGCGACACTACTTGGTAGACCAAACCATACACGTCATATCAAAAGTTAATCCCTTGAGATTGCTTATGACAAAGCCATCGTCACTAAATGGTCTATTGCCAAATGGGCCATATTGCTCTCCCAATATGAGATGCAATTTCTGACACAATAAGCTGTGAAGGGACAGGCGATGGCTGATTTCTTGGCCGAGCCTCCAGACCCAAGGGCGACCAAACTTTATGAAGAATTCCCTAATGAGATCGCTGAAGTTTGCATGACCCAGTCTTTCGAAAGACAGGTGTGGCAACTCTTCTTTGATGGCGCATCGGGAATGGGCCCGCGAGGAAATATCGTAGAAGGAGTGGGGGTAGTACTTGTCTTCCTACAGAACTATGTAATCCCTCGTGCATTCTCATTAACTGAGCCATGTTCCAATAATGTAGTGGAATACAATGCTCTCTTAATCGTGATGCAAATCGTCGATGAGATTGGCGTTAAAAATCTAGAAGTATACAATAACTCAAATCTAATCGTTAACTAGGTTCGCGAGGAGTATGAAGTCAGATATGAAGACTTGGTACCCTATCATAATGAGACCATTCACATGGCAGAGAGGTTCAGAAACTTCTACATTGACCATGTAGCTCGCCAGCAAAATGTGCATGCAGATGCACTGGCATCTCTCGCTACTTCCTTGGCTCTTCCAGGCGGAGCATCAGAGAAAGTACTCGTCTACAGTTATGACTAATATTGTCCAAGATTCGCTTTTGAAGATAACCAAAAGTCGACAGGGGACCTTCAAGTCAAAGAAGCTCTAGAGACTTCAACAGGGCCAGAGCTCAGGAATTGACAATTCCCATACGTTGACTACGCATTGTACGATATTTTGCCTCCCTAAAGAGACGATTGCCATTAGAAGGAAAGCCCCTAAATTCTACTACAATGCGATCACACAACACTATATCGTCGATCGCATGATGGAATCCTTCTACGCTGCCTGTCACAAGAAGAGGAAGAGGAGGCACTCAAAGAAGCTCATGACGGTATGTGTGGACCTCACCAACTTGGTCCAAAACTTAGAGATCGACTCTGAAGACAGGGATATTATTGGCCAAAGATGATCCCTGACGCCATCGCTTATGCCAAGCGATGCCATGCCTGTCAGATCCATGGTGACTTCATTCACCAGGCACCAGGACATCTTCATCCTACAACTTCTTCCTGGTCATTAGAGATGTGGGGAATGGACGTGGTTGGTCTTATTAGCCCACCTTCATCTAAAGGACATCAGTTTATCTTAGCCATAACCGATTACTTCTCTAAGTGGGCTGAAACTATCCCCTTGAGGAAGGTAAAGACATCAGACGTGATCAAGTTCATTAAACATCACGTGGTCTACCGCTTTGGCATGTCATGACGGATTGTCCACAATAATGGGCCTCAGTTCATCATCCAAGCCTTCCAGAGATTCTGCAATAAATCAAGATTCAGAGTGTGTCTTCAACGGCATACTATCTAGCCGCTAACGGACTTGCAGAAGCTTTTAACAAGACCATTAGGAAAATTTTCAAGAAATTCGTCTTGAAAAGCCAACGCAATTGGGATGATAAATTAGGTGAATGCTTATGGGCTTATCGCACGACAGTGAGAACCCCGACAAAAATTACACCGTTCTTTTTGGTCTACGGGTGTGAAGCCGTATTTTCACTAGAAATTCAGATCCCATCTCTACGCATTGCCTTACAACAGAGATGACAAATGAGGAGAAGCATCGACAGCGACTCCAGGAGCTGGAGGCTTTAGACGATATACGCTTATAAGCTCAACATCAAATCAAGCTCTATCAAGCTCGAATTACCCGAGCCTTCAATAAGAAAGTGAAGGAACAGACTTTCAAGAAAGGTGACCTTGTCTTAGCTATCACAAGACCCATGGTGACGATGCCTAAGACCAAAGAGAAATTCCAGCCTAAATGGGAAGGACCATTTGTAATGGAGTTAGTCTACTCAAATGGAGCATACCACCTTATAACCCCAGATGGTAATACGCTCATGATGCCGATCAACGGCAGATTCTTGAAGAAGTACTATCCTTGACATGATTCTTCCTATGATCAGGTTAATATTACCCTCTGATTAAAACTTTCAGATCCAAGATGTTTGGAAGGCGCCAAAGAAAACTTCTTTCTTTCTTCAATGGATCACATCACGGTCGATCAGTGTTGAGCTGATCAAACTCTGGTTACATTATGGCATGATATAAATATCAAAGAAGAAACATAGTGCGAAACTTTAGTTTTAGCCTTGTTACTCTTCTCTAATTCACCTATGAACTGACAGGAGTCTTCCTATGATCAGGTTAACATTACAACTCTGATCAAAACTTTCAGATCCAAGATGTTTGGAAGGGCGCCAAAGAAAAGCTTCTTTCTTTCTTTGACAGATCACATTACGGTCGATCAGTATCGAGTCGATCGAACGTTGGTTACATCATAATGCATGATGTAAACATCAAAGAGAAACAAAGTGCAAAACTTCAGTTTTAGTCTTGTTACTCTTCTCTAGTTCGCCTTTGAACTCAACAGGAGTCTTCCTATGATCAGGTTAACATTTCGCCTCTGATTAAAACTTTCAGATCCAAGATGTTTGGAAGGGCGCCAAAGAAAAGCTCATTTCTTTCTTCAATAGATCACATCACGATCAATCAATGTCGAGCCGATCGAACGTTGGTTACATTATGATGCAAGATGTAAACATCGAAGAAGAAATAAAGTGCGAAACTTCAGTTTTGGCCTTGTTACTCTTCTCTAGTTCACCTATGAACTCGACAGGAGTCTTCCCATGATTAGGTTAACATTACACCTCTGATCAAAACTTTCAGATCCAAAATGTTTAGAAGAACATCAAATAAAAGTTTCCTTCTTCCTTCACTGGATCACATTCCAGTCGATCAGTGTCATGCCAATCGAATGCTGGATACATCATGATGCATGATTTAAACATCGAAGAAGAAACAAAGTGCGAAACTTTAGTTTTAACCTTGTTACTCTTCTTTAGTTTATCAATGAATATCCGACGCCTCTGACGGCTAAGGATAGAAGAAAATGTTGTTTTTTAAGTCCAACATAAGTTCTCGACAACTCATCATGCTGAGGAAAATAACATGGCTAGCCTGACTCAAACGGTAGTCGGTAAAGGCATACCAAATCCGTTGATAGTTGAGGATTTGCTAAAAATTCTAAGAGACTTGGTCCCATCCTCTCCCCTAAAATCTCTTATCAATTCTTGTCCACGTAATGGTAAGCCACAAAATACATGCGTCCATTTTCCCGGCAAAATGAGCAGAGACTTGTCACGTCAACAGTAACCTCTGATAAGCTATTTTCTCTCAATCTCCAGTGGAGTCAGTCAAATTAACATGAAACCTCTGACAATAAAACCACTCAAAATTTTTTGCTGCTATGTTAATGTTACACCTCTAATAGCAAACCTCTCATGCCCCTAGAAAATCAATGTTTATCACGTTAAATATTATACCTTTGACAATTTACTCTGTTTTTCACCAAAGTCCCCTACAAATTCCCTCTCATGCAGTGGTAGGTCTACAATCACTGCTATGTTAACACTACACCTCTAACAGTGAAAAGTTTCAATACTCCCCAGTGAGTACGAACTCTCACTTGTCATTCTCTTACATGGAGTCAACAAGTCTTCAACTCTTGTCAAGTTAATACTACACCTCTGACATTCGAAACTTTACTTATCAATTCTCCTCAATAGTGACAAGTTCTCAAAATTACTTATATCGCAAGAAACTCTTGTCAAGTTAACACTACACCTCTGTCATTTCAAACTTCACTTGTTAATTCTCCTCAATAGAATGACAAGTCCTCAAAATTGTTCATATTGCAAGACAACTTTTGTCAAGTTAATACTATACCTTTGACATTCCAAACTTCACTTGTTAATTCTCCTCATTAGAATGACAAGTTCTTAAAATTATTCATATCCATTCTTGTCATGTTAACATCACACCTATGATAAATTACAGTTAAGTTTAACACTACACATCTAACAGTGATTAAATTGTTGCCAAGTTCAAACTAAACTTCTGACAGTCACTTTTTCTCAAGCTTCCATACGAAGCTGAGATGAGCGATTCTAAGTTTAACATCACACCTCTAACATTCAGTTCATTATTAAGTTCAACAATATATCTATGACAATGGCTTTTCCTCAAACTTCTATATCGAAGTCTAGATGACTGGTGCTAAGTTCAAAATTACACCTCTAGCATCACCTGCACTGCCAAGTTTAACACTACACCTATTACAGTGGTATTTTTGGTTTTCCCCAAACGAAATGGAAATTTCTGTGGATCTAAGTTTGTATGCGTCGGAAAAGGAGGATTTGATTGTAAAATTCTTTTGATTGGATAGAAATTTACAACAGATCAGTCTTCCGATTACAAGGGAGGGAGGATGTTGAGTCTTGAATCCTCCCTTTGTTTAAGGCTGGGTTCTTCAAGTGGCGGTGGAGAGTGAATCTTGTTCTCCGTTGACCGGGTGAACGTTGAGATCTTCCGGGGCTTTTCTCTTCGGGCGGTTGACGGAGTAACACAGCTCTGTAGACCAAAACTCTCAAAGAGATTATCGGTAAAGGCTAACTTGAACACAGCAAGTTCTCTGAAGAGTTGAACTCTCTCTCTTTTCTCTCAGAGCTCTTTTCTCTCAAAAATCATCCGACCCCTTCTTCATAGCGACGGGGCTATTTATAGGGTTTCAGGGGCGTATGTGCCTCCTAAAAATACTCCATAATGGGTGCTAACTTTTCCCGTTATGTGGGCCGTGATTGGCCCCGAAACCGGGACGGTTACAACTGAGACGCGGGTGTCAACCCACGCGCCTTGGAGCTGCTGAGACGCGGGTTTCGACCCTCGCGCCTTGGTGCGGCTGAGACGCGGGTTTTGACCCTCGCGCCTTGGTGCTGCTGAGACGCGGGTTTCGACCCACGCGCCTTGGTGCCGATGAGACGCGGCCAAAATTGGCTTTACGTCTAGAACTTGGAATTCTGCTTTTTAATGGCTTGTCTTTTAGTGATTTTTAGACAGCCTACAGAACCCCCTCCAAAGTTTTCGATATTCCGCAGTTAAGTGGGACGGATTTCGAAATACTTTGGACTCTAGCTGAACTTGCCCTTATGACTGGACTGTCAATGCTCCGGGTTTGATCTTGGCTGGGGTATGGTCTTCGTGAGTGTACTGTGGAACTCCTTGAGGCCAGCAAAGTTGATCGTGTTGAGTATCTAGATGCACAGTCTAAACCTCCCCGATTGCTTTAAGTCTGTCGTGGGTGCACTTTAAGCCATGAGTGGACGGTCGTCTGCTTGTGCCAGTGTACTGTTGAACTGTTCTGCAGAAGCAAGGACTGAACGCCAGCTTTAAAGTTGCGACTTTCATAGGGCTGCATCTTTTGGAATGAGAACGCGACTGATATTCTACAAGACAGACACGATTCTTGGGCTGATTGGAAGGATGCGAACTTTCGGAGAGACGCATCTTTTTGGAGTAAAGACGCGACTTTTGGACGCAACAATGGCCTAGCTGAAGTGATGCGTCCATTGAAGAGGCGCGACTATTGGGTGCGAATCCGTGCCATGCCATGAGTGCACTGCCACGTGTCCTGTGGAGCCGACGGGACACCTTCTTTTTGGCGTGCGAACTTCACGCTGTATTAAATGCACTGTTCACACGTCAGGCGGTGATTCGGCGTTGAGCCAAGCGCCGCATATCTTTGCGAATCACCGTGCCTATAAAGGGCGACAGTCATTGAGAGAGTCATTATTAATCTCTCTTTCGTCTTCGCTTGCATCTGTTAGGGTTTTGAGAAAGAAGTTCTCTTTGTTCTCTTCTCTTCCGTCTAGCATTAGATTCTTGCTTCGCAATGGCACCCAAGGCCAAGTGAACTGCTTCATCGTCGAAGGCGGTCGTCACTGAGGCCCAATGGGGCGGTTCCTCTATGCAGGAAGCCCCTATCTCAGGTATAACGCCATCAGGCTTGATCTTCGTCATTAGAGGGGTTTATGGAGTTCTTATAACTCTAAAAATCCCTTCTTTGAAGGAGAACCGCCAACGTGGATTCGAAACCGTGCTTGATTCTCAGACGCGGTCTTTGAGTTAACAAACAAGGCGCGGGTTTGATGACCCTACCGCTTTTATCCGCTTGAGGATATACTTGTTTGTTGAACATAGGGCGCCAGTAAGCCTTGCGTTCCGGAGTCATCACTTAGAATGTTTCTAATTGTGAAAGATCTGGACGCAGACTTGATTCTTGCGTCCTGTGACATCAGACGCTGGTTTTTATGAATCTTGCACCGAGTCCAAGTACTTAGAGATTTTTCATAAGTCTTGGATTTTTAAAACGCAGACTCCCTGCTGGCCTCATGGTCCTCAGGTCTGGACGCGGGGCCTCAGGTTGGATGCGGGTCCTCAGGTCTGGACGCGGATTTTGACAATTTTCTGCGTTCAGTATCTCTTCTGCGTCTGAATTATAAACACTTAACGTTTTCATTTAGATTTCTGATTAGATTTCTGATCAAGTGTCGTTTTCTTCTGCAGTGCGACACTCTTCCAACCCACTCTCCAAGAGGCGCCACTTCGGGCACATAGGTGGTGCTGACTGTGATTTAACCTTTGTGCTGCAAAGGACTGCTCCTGTGACTGCCGACAAGTCGAAGGAGCGAAGGGAGAGGCTCTCTAACGTTGACGCGGCAACCTTTCGGGAGCTTATGACTGACGCGGCATTCACAACGAATGCTCGCGCTTCGATGGAGAAGCCTGCTTTCTTCTTTGGAGACCATATTAGCGAGGGCGGTTATTCCTTGCATGACGGAGATTATAAATGGCTCCGTCAGATAGGGGATAGAAGGTTCTTTCTTCCGAACATGGAGAGGATGTACCCACTATCTTATCTCCAGCACATGTCCGTCCCTCGAAAATGACATGGGAGCTTTCCCGACCCGTCCCTGAGGTTACTCTCGGCAACTTAGGCTCCAAGAAGGTATATCATGCTGGTCATGATAAGGAGGCTATCGGCCTGTTTCCCGGGCTGTTCAGGACCAATCACCCAGTAGGAGAAACTCCTAGACTCGGCACCACCTTTCTCAACGCATTCATGAAAGTGGGGGGTGATTTTTCAGTCGACTTCCGTGCGCCCGGGTGGATCCATTCCACTGAGAAGTATTGGTGGGGTAAGATGGTGAGCTTCGTCCTTGCCGATCTTTGAGGCCTGTTGGAGCACGTGGAATTGTACCAAGCGGTCAGGGCCGTGCAGTATGGTATTCCACCAAGTTCTCAAAACTTCTTTAGGATCCTGGAGCGTTACAATCCTCTGACGGGGACATTCTTCACTCCGGTCGGAGAGATGGGTCTTGCCCTGCACGAGTTGTACGAAGTCTCGGGGCTGGTAATGGGGGACTCTCCCTATGAGGAATACGTCCCGACCACTGAGGAGCTTCACCTTTTGAAGAAAGAGTCTCCTCGGGTGTACGAGACTTATTGGGAGGTGTTATGTCACTTCCACATTTGCGGCCAGATAACCTCTTGGAGGACGAGGGGAGTCAAGCAGCTATCTTGGGCAAGCTACTTGTTTAATGGCATCAATCAGAAAGACCATCCAGTGACCCGACTGGCTCCCAGCTCCGACGAGGAGATTGCCGATAGGATCAAGGCTTCTGTAGACTCCTACACCACGGAGTCGAACGAGGATACTTTCAAACCTGACACAGTTTTCGAAAGTTTTCATCATCAAGCCCGGACCCCTATCTCCAATCGAGCACTGTTGGCGGGCTTCTTAATGTTGTGGTTGAAGCGCTGTGTGGTGCCGACACTGCCACATGAAGTGATTGTTGCCGACGTAGTGTACCTGGCGGTGCTCCTGGCTTATGGTAGGCCCATAGCCCTCCTCCCGGCCATGGCGGCTGGTATTCAAAGCGGGTTGCGGGCCTTAACTTAGAATCTATGCAAGGTAGAGAAGGTTGTTGACTCCCAGGGTGAGCCGATGATTGACTCAGAGGGGAGGCCGACGGTAAAGCGTCCCAACCCTCGGGTTGAGCTTCCCTACACGTACCTAATGGCTTGGTACGTTATGCACTGTCCCTCCCTGATGACGCCGGTGTCTTGGAGTGAGGGGTTTACCCCTTTCGTACAGCAGTTAGAGGGTTCAAGCTGGTGTAATACTTATATGTATTTCATTCGGAGGTGCATTCTAACTGCTTCAAACTACCAGCTCAATCGCTGCTTCCCCGAGATTACTGGCGCATCTTTTGGGATAAACTTGCTGACTTCGTGGGCCCAGATAACTTCACGAGGCTGTCATCGGGAGTTTTCTGGTGGTTGGTCAATATTCGGTCCGGGTATGTGCTTTTCCGACAAGGGAATTCATGCTCGATCGAGCCGTACATGCCAAATCGCTTCGCCCGACAGTTCGGCTATGATCAATTATATGTCGGTAACCCCAATGCTCGACTCGCCTTCAGTGGGAACTTGTTTGAAGGTGCTCGGGCTTGGTATTATAGCGTGGCTGGAGGGACGGAAGCGCTTTTTCGTCTGCCCCCAAGGAACCGAAAGGCTGTACAAGCCTTAGCTTCTGTACCTGGTACTTCCAAGCCAACCAAACGCTTGACTTTGCTCCGGAGTACTCATACATCGAGAGTATCAATGCATTTTACGAAGCCAAGTTGGGGTCCAACAAACGCTCACGAGGCGTTGAGGAGTATCGGAAGGCTCTGAAGGAGACCAGAAGGGTATCAAGGGAGGAGCCGCGAGCAGCAAAGGGTCGATAGGTGGCGCGTAAGCGTCCTCAAGGCTCTACTTCCACTGTTGAGCCTGCCCCAAAGAAGGTCCGGAGAGACTTGGCGGCCGCAGTTTCTCCGTCTGAAGACATCCCTTCTGGTGTTGAGGAACAGGGGGAAGAAGCGGAAGATAAGGATGACGCCCCCTTAGTCCGTACCTGTGGGTTGCGCAGCAGGGGCCCCAGGATTTTAGAGGAAGGGGAGTTCGCTGACAAACCCACCGCCGCTGACGAGGCTGAGTAGCTTGAAGTCGACATAATGAGCGGAGGTGATGTTGAGATTCTAGGGGTCTCAACTCAGCCCGGGTCTTCCTCAACTCACGAGAGGAGGGATGAGGCACAACAGCCTGGGTCCCCTAGTGTATTAATCCCCAGTCCTCGGGTAGTTGACCCCAGCCCTACCACTGGAGTATTTGGTGGCAAGGCCCCAGTTGCCGAGGCTTCTCGCGTTGCACTATCGTCTTCTTCATCCGAAGAAGAAGGGTATGATTCAGGCGATGAGGTCGACTTTGGCGATGAACCCGCTCCTCCTGATCTGAGTAAATTCTCACACATCTCGGAGGAGAAAATATATGGGTGTGAGCCGGTGACGGAGTCACCACCAGCGGTAGTAATTCCTGCTAAAGCTGCTGAAGGTACTCCTTTCGCCTAACTCATCCTTTTAACTAGGAAAAGGATTTTGATATTTTCTTTTTCATTTGGCTTCATATCGCAGGGCTGATCATGGTTAGCGAGATCGCTGCTTCCTCCTAGATTGAGGAGATGATACAGGAGCTGGCCCAGCAGGATAGAGTGGAGGCTCCTATTACTGGGATGCCTCAAGAGAGGGCAATCATCGAAGTCAGGGAGACCTCCACCCTGCAGGATTCGCCTAAGAACTCGCCATCTTTGGACCCTCAGCTAGGTAAGGAAATATTGATATTTTGAATGTTTTCCTTTTACTGTCGTAGCTGATATTCTTGTAATTTGCAGAGGGCACTGAAGAAGCTCAGGTAGGAGACTTGGCGGTCAGTGCCTACCCGGGAGGCCGTGCAGCTCAGACCTCAGCCAAGGACCCTGAAGAGGTCGAGCTTACTGTCATTTCATCGGTTGCGGAGGTTTCTACGGACGTAGTACCCCCAGAAGCGCCGGTGGCTACTCTTGCTTCTGCCGCACCCATGGTCGGCCCGACTCCTGTACTGGAAGAATCGGCTTACATCCCTCACCCCGTGATAGAAAGGGGATCGGGGAGCACTTTAGGTGGTGATACCATGGGGATTCTGACACGCCAGATGGTGCAGCAGTTCTTTTCCTCGATGCAATCATGTATTGATTTCATCCTATCTGGGGATAGCTCCTTTGAATTCGCCCGAATGTTTCTCAGAAACCTGGTCGAGAACATCAGTTTAGCCGGAGGCCCTTCACCAGCCAAGGCGTGTCTGCTGCTGGTGGAGCAGCTGGGACATAACTTGAGGGAGCTTCGATCCCTGGAGAATGCTGGCTCATTTCACGAGGCTCAGGAAACTCTGAATAGGCTCCTTGCTGCTCAAGAGCAAGAGCGAAGAGAGGTGGAAGAGAAGATAACCGAAAGGACCCGTCTTCTCGAAGGTTTCCAGGCCGATCATCAAAAGCTAGCGGTCGAGTCAAAGGAATCCGAGATGATCATGCAGGCTGCGAAGCAGGCTATCCTTGACTCTCGGGCTGCTATAGCCAGAGCTGAGGCTTTGATTGTTATTAATGAACAGAAGCTTGCTACTTCTGAAAAGAGGCTAGCGGAGTTAGAGGCTACCAAGGTGCAAGTTGAAGCAAATCTCTCTGTTTATTCCTCCGAGCTGGAATCCCTCCGAGTACAAGCGAAGAGATTTTTATTCGAGGAGGATCTGCGGGCCCAAGCTCTCATGGAAGCTGAGAAGGCGCGCCAACATGAGATACATCGCCTTAGAGAACAAATCCGTTCTTTGGCGAAACAGGACTTTTAGCCTTCTTTTTTTTCTTCTTGTAAAGAAAAGGACACTCTATTTACCAAGAGTGTTTGTATCTACTTTTATCATTTTTGAATAATAAAAGTCGTTGAAATTTTTGTTCCACCTTCATTGCCCCGTTGTAGATGAATCCAACATCTCAATCACACATTTTGGTTGTGCTCCCTTACTGACTGTGAATACTGAACTTAGGTAACACTAAGTTCTTTTGATGAAACGCAGCGTCGATTCATAAAAGAGACACAGCTCTGAGGCACGGATTCTGACCTGCCAGCGAAGACGCGGTTCAAGCGGACGCGAAGGACGCAGCTTTGAGTGTGATTCACTGGCCGTAATCCTTAACTTTATCCAGACGCAGAGTTCAGGATACATTAAGAATGTGGTCTTACGCCCCTTAAAATTGATGCAGTCAGGGACGCGACGCTGAGACTCGGTGCAAGACCCATCATCATCCATGTAGACGCAGCTCCAAGACACTTGTGAAGGTGATAGGCCTTCTCTGCTGAAGATGTAAGCTTCGGGACGCAGCTTTATGTGCTTTCCCACAGAGACCCCCAGAATGAGTCCCTTTTGTTGATGGACGCAACCTTGAGTCATCCGAGAGACGCGGAGCAACTTTGAGTCATCCAAGAGACGCGAAGGGTCTTCTAACTTGGAATGAAGGAGGACGCCACTTTTTGAAAAAGAGGCGCGAGCCTCTGAACGCGGCTCTCACATCTGCGTTTGGTGCAACTTCCCAGGCGTTATGTGTAGCCTGTCATAAAGATCCTGTGAGATTTTCAAACGTCAAGTCTTCGTTGACGATTGGGAACCCGCATCATCCGTTGTTTCCCGAAGCGGTTGTCCACGCGTCGGTTCTTCATTGGGCTTAGGCGTTAATGCCTTTTAATGTCAAACCGGCGCTGGCGGTTGGAGACCAGCGTCTTCGATGTTTCCTGAAGCGACGCTCCACGCGTCAGCCTTCCATTGGGCTTTGACAGTCGTGCGGTCATTAAGGCCGACGGTTCTAATTGATGAACCATTAATTATGGTTATTATGGGCTGCCTATAAATAGGGCTTACCCCCTTCCTTTAGCAGTCCCATACTTGGACTATTCTCTTTTAACAGCGAGTGCTCTGAGAGACTCCATCTTCTCCCTTCAAGGACTTTACCAGGGGCTTGCCTCCATGGACGAAGATGACCCAGAGCTTTCATTCTTCTGTTTGGTCTCTTCGGAAGATTACCACTGTCAAGTGATTTCATTAACAGAAAGCGTCTCCTTGAGCACCTTTTATGTCCGCGCTTCGATGCAGAGAGTTTAACTCTTAATAGAGGCCTCTGCGGGTACGCCTTCTCGGTTTGCCATGACATTTTTAACCCAACTAAGTTTGAATTTTGATATCTCTTAAAGAGATTCATCATCTGGATTTTTCCTAAAGTCTTAGTTGGTGCATTCCTCTTTTGGAAGTTGCGCCATTTGACTTAAACTTCTCTGAACGCGAGTATAGTAGACTTAGGCGCCTGGCCGCAGGTTTTGCACATAGAGCTCGCGTCTTGAGGCTGTCGACTTAGGAGAATTTCAACTCAGACTGGAGGTCTCAGGCCTGAATCTTGCAATTCCTATTCATCCGACAGGGAGACGGCAATTTTCGTGTCTGATTCTCTTCGCGTCTCATATTTTAGACGCGGGCACAAAACTGTGGTCGAACTCTGTATATAGTCACAGCTTTGATCGCGTCTGTTTCTGCCGCCGCAGATGTTCGCTGAGCGGGTCATTCCTGCGTCTGACGATTTCAGCAATAACTGTATATGTCACTTAGTTTTTTGTTGAAGTATACTAAGCTTCAGATCTTCTAATTTTGTTGCTTCTTGCAGGTAGGCTTGATCATCCTTTTTCATGTTCGCTGGGCCCTTGGGAGAATATATCGGCCAGCGAACTTGGTCGATGGTCGACCACAGGAGAAGAAGTCATGACTCCTGCCTTCAGGAGATTGGGACCGGACCCTCGCCAAGATCTCTTTGGATTCAATGCACCAGTCATGCTTCTTGGCATGGCATGGTCTGAGTGAGGATGGCGGCGGGGGTAGCGGTGGATATAGTGGTGGGTAGCATCCCTGTGAGGTCTCAAAACCTCCTCTCTTACCCTAGAAGTGACATCGAGGGAAACTCCATGCCTACTGAATAACCTTCTGGTAGAAGAGATGTTCATCAACGAAGGATCATACTCCCATTTCGGATGGTCAGGTGGAATAAGAAGATTCTGCTGCCTTTCGACCTCAAGAAATACCATTGTTCTCGGTCAACCAAAGGCTTCTTCGACGTTTACATCATGCATCATGGTGCAACCAGCTTCTGATCGTTGCCACAATGTCCGATCCTACTTTGGTGCCCTTCCAAACATCCTGTACTTGGAATTGTATGCAGCTTTGAGGAGTGAGTGCAACCTCTGAGAGAGAGGGACTTCTTTGTACTCCTTAACTGTAACACTCAATCTCATTGTATAAGAGAGCGTTTTGTATCACTTTCATATGCCTGGATATAAATAAAAGTGACACTTTTCTTTTTGTCTCTTCTATTGTCTTGAACTCTCTCGTTTCTTTTTAGCAGACGCATAGAAGCAAAGAATCTTTGGCTTGTCAAAACTATGATGATAATCTTAACAAGTCAAATTTTATGGAGAAAGATCCTATTTCAGGAACCCAACAATACTGTCAGAGGTGTAATATTAACTTGACAAGGATAGAATAATTTTTGATGGACCTGCCACTTTATAAAAGAAAGTGACAGGTTGAATTGGTACCCCCAGGAAGATGAGCTTTTATCAAAGGTTTAAGCTCAACTGGAGAGTTGATGAAAATACTGTTAACGGTGTAATGCTAACCTAACAATGTTTTTGGTTAGACTTGTTGTTCTGTTGAGGAGAATAACAAGTGAGACTAGGCTCGCGGGGAGTCTAGGAAAATCTTTACCGTTAGAGGTGTGATATTAACTTAACGGGTTGAATGAAGTCTTGTCGGAAGTATGATGTTAACTTGACAAGAATGTAAGTCAGAGGTGTGATATTAACTTGACTCAGAAGCATTTCAGTTTTCACCCAGAAAAACTGAAAGTATCACTGTCATAGGTGTAATGTTTAACTTGACAATGAGGGTAATGCTAGAGGTGTAATTTTTGAACTTGGCATTAGTCATCTCGACTTCAACGAGGAAGTCCGAGGAAAAGTCATGGCCATAGGTGTATTGTTGAACTTGGCGATGACCTGGATGCTAGAGGTGTAGTGTTAAACCTAGCATTGTTCATTTCAGCTTCGATATGGAAGACTGAAGAAAAGATGACTGTCAGAGGTGTGATGTTAACTTGACAGAAACTCGATGTACTGTTTAGAAGTATAATGTTAACTTAACAGTAATTTGTCAGAGGTGTGGTTTTAACTTGACAGAAATTAATTTGCGATATGAGCAATTTTGAAGACTTATCATTCTATTGATGAGAATTGGCAAGTGGAATTTGAAGTGCCAGAGGTATAGTGTTAACTTGGCAACGACTGTATTTCGTAGACCTACCATTCTGTGGGTGAGAATTGGTAAGGGATTTTGGAGGGGAGAGTGGAGTCAAGTCCACTTAGGATTTTTAGCAAACCCTCAGCTATCAACGGATTTGAGGTGCCTTTACCAACTACCGTTTGAGTTGGGCTAGCCATGCTATTCCCCTCAGCATGATGAGTTGTCGAAGACTTATGTTGGGCTTAGAAGCCAACATTTTCCTCTATCCTTAGCCGTTGGAGACGTCGGATATTAATGAAGATTAGAATCCAGGATTTTTAGCAAACCCTCAGCTGTCAACGGATTTGAGGTGCCTTTACCAACTACCGTTTGAGTTGGGCTAGCCATGCTATTCCCCTCAGCATGATGAGTTGTCGAAGACTTATGTTGGGCTTAGAAGCCAACATTTTCCTCTATCCTTAGCCGTTGGAGGCGTTGGATATTAATGAAGAAACTCTTCTTGTCTCGATCAGAGGTGTACTTTTAACTTGATCGGTGGAGGAGTACTATTAAGGATAGTACTTCTTCAGGAATCTGCCATTGATCGGCATCATAAGTGTATCGTCGTTTGAAGTTATGAGGCGATATGATCCATTTGAGTAGACTGACTCTACTACGAATGGTCCTTACCATTTGGGCTGGAATTTTCCTTTTGTCTTGTGCGTCATCACCATGGGTCTTCTGATGGCTAAGACAAGATCGCCTTTCTTGAAAGTTCGCACTTTAACTTTCTTGTTGAAGGCTCTGGTAATCCGAGCTTGATAAAGCTCGATTTGTTGTTGAGCCTGCAGACGCTTATCGTCTAAGGCCTCCAATTCTTGGAGTCGCTGTCGATGCTTCTCCTCTGTTGTCATCTCCGCTGTCAAGGCGACGCGTAGAGATGGAATTTGGATTTCCAGTGGAAGCACGGCTTCACACCCATATACCAAAGAAAATGGCGTAGCTTTAGTTGGGGTTCGCACAGTTGTGCGATAAGCCCATAAGCATTCACCTAGCTTGTCGTCCCAGTCACGTTGACTTTTCGAGACGAATTTCTTGAGGAGCTTGCCAATGGTCTTGTTGAAAGCTTCTGCGAGGCCGTTAGCGGCAGGATAGTATGCCGTTGAGGACACACTCTGGATTCTGAACTTATGGCAGAATTTCTGGAAAGCCTGGTTGATGAACTGGGGTCCATTGTCATGGACAATTCGCCGAGGTATGCCGAAACGGTAAATAACATGATGTTTCACAAACTTGATCACGTTAGACGATTTTACCTCCTTCAAAGGAATGGCCTCGGCCCATTTAGAGAAGTAATCAGTTATTGCCAAAATAAACCGATGTCCTTTTGATGATGGTGGGTTGATAGGGCCAACCACATCCATCCCCCACATTTTAAATGGCCAAGTAGAAGTCGTGGAGTGAAGGTAGCCTGGCGCTTGATGGATGAAATCGCCATGTATTTGGCAGGCGTGACATCTTTTGGCATAAGTGATGGCATCAGCGATCATCTTAGGCCAATAATATCCCAGCCTTTAGAGTCGGTATGCAAGTTTTGGGCCAGGTTGATGGGCTCCGCACATGCCGTCATGGGCTTCTTTCAACACCTCCCGTGCCTCTTTTTGTGAAAGGCAGCGAAGCAAGATCCCGTCATGCGATCGACGATACAGTGTTCGCGTAATCACATTATAGTAGTATTTGGGGGCTTTCCTTCGAATGGCAGCCGCTTCTTTGGTGTCTTCAGGCAGGATGCCATACAGGACATAATCAATGTAGGGGAATCGCCAGTCTCTAGGCTCTGGACTGGTTGACAATTCCAGCGCTTCTTTGCTTTGAGAATCTCCTGTTGGCTCCTGGTAATCCTCAGGAGCAATTCTTGGGCAATACAGATCGTGGCTGTGGACAAATATCTTCTCCACTGTTCCAGCCGAAAGAGCTAAAGAGGCAGCGAGGGATGCTAGTGCATCTGCATGCGCATTTTGCCTGCGCGGTACATGGTCGATATAGAAGTTTGTAAACTTCCCAGCCATGTGGACAGTTACATTGTAATAGGGTACTAGGTCTTCATGTCTGACTTCGTACTCCCCGCGAACTTGGTTGACGATGAGTTTGGAGTCACCATATGCCTCGAGATTTTTAACGCCAATCTCATCGGCGAGTTGCATCCCAATCAAAAGAGCACTGTACTCCGCCATATTGTTGGAACAAGGTTCGGTTAATGAGACAGCTCGAGGAATCACATAGTTTTGCGGGGAGACGAGTACTACTCCTACTCCTGCGGCTATGTGTCCTTTTGGGCTTGTTCTTGATGCACCATCAAAGAAAAGTTGCCACACCTGTCTTTCAAAGGATGTCTGGGTCTGGCAGGCTTTAGCGACCTCGTCTGGGAGATCGTCGTAAAGTTTGGTTGCCCTCGGATCTGGATGCTCAGCCAGGAAATCCGCCACCGCTTGTCCTTTAATGGCCTTCTGTGGTAAAAAGTGCATTTCATATTGAGATAACAATATGGCCCATTTTGCCAGTCGGCCATTTAGCGATGAAGGCTTTGTCATGAGTAAGCTCAAAGGGTTAACTTTTGATATGACATTTATGGTTTGGCCTGCCAAATAGTGTCGCATTTTCTGAATGGCGAACACCAGTGCCAAACATTCCTTCTCGATCGGGTTGTACCGATGTTCGGCTCCGATCATTGTTCTACTCAGATAGTAGATCGCTTGCTCTCGTCCTTGATCATCATTCTGAGCTAGTAGAGCTCCCAAAGAATGATCCATTGCTCGGACGTATATCAGGAAAGGTTTTCCGGATATCGGAGCTGCAAGGACTGGTGGTTGTGTGAGGTATTGCTTGATTTCCTCAAATGCTTGTTGGCAAGCGTAGTCCCAAATGAACAAAACACCCTTCTTCATTAGCTTAGCGAAGGGTTGGCATCTTCCGGAGAGATTTGAGATAAACCTGCGGATGTATGCCAATCGTCCTTGCAATTCCCTGAGTTCCTTGAGATTCTTCGGGGTTGCATCTCCTGGATAGCGCGAATCTTTTCCGGATCTAAGTGAATTCCTATGGAAGTCACTACATACCCTAGGAACTTGGCGCTGGCCACCCCCAGGAAGGATTTGGTAGGGTTCATCTTCAACTGATGGGCCCGCATGATGTCGAAGACAACCTTTAGATCAGTGATATGATCACCTTTAGCGCGGCTTTTTACCGCAATGTCATCAACATAGCATTCCACTGTTTTGCGCATTTGCTGATGGAAAATGGTATTCATGGCCCTTTGATATGTTGCCCCCGCATTCTTCAGTCCGAAGGGCATGACGGTGTAGCAGTAGACCCCCAATGGTGTCCTGAAGGAGGTGTGCTTTTCGTCATCAGGATACATTTTGATTTGATTGTATCCTGAGAACCCGTCCATGAAGGACATTCGTTCGAATCCACAAGTATTGTCAATCATGACGTCCGTGATTGGTAGTGGGAATTCGTCTTTGGGACAAGCCTCGTTTAGATCACGGAAGTCGATGCAGATCCGGATCTTTTCGTTTTTCTTAGCAACGGGGACGATGTTGGCTACCCAATTGGGATGTTGCTCTTCCCTGATGAAGCCAGAATCTATGAGCTTTCTGTCTTCTGATTGAATTGCCTCCATTATTTCTGGACGGAACCGTCGCTGTTGTTGTTTGACAGGCTTTACGTCCGGATTGATGTTGAGGCGGTGCATAGCCACTTGTGGATCAAATCCAGGCATGTCTTCGTAATCCCAAGCGAAGACATCTTTATACTCTTGAACGAGAGATATTAGATCCTTTTTCTCCGACGGTGACAGGCCGTCACTTATGAAGATGGGCTTAGGATTAGCCTCATCCCCCAGATTGATCTGAGCAATCTTGTCTTCTGTGGGTGGCTCTCGCTGTTCAAAGCGGGTATCCCAAAGAGTATTTAAATGTTTGATCCAAGGATCTGTATCGGATTGGATCATTTCTTCATCTCCGTCTTCCAGGTGGCTTGTTGAAACCATATTCACTGAAAGTTCTTTGAAGATGTTGCCGACACTAGCATCTGACTCCCACGAGGACGTGCCTGATGAGTAATCATGGCCACATGTCTCTTCAGAGTCAGAGGCTGATGGGATCGGAGTTGACACATAGCCCAACCCCCTATGAGTCTGATGATAATAATCAGGTGCTTTCCCTTTCGGCACAAAGGATCGAAGTAGCGTTCTCCTTCCTTTGCCGAAGTTCAACCCGAGTCTGCCGGTTAGGTCATACCCCATGTTTTTCATCATTCTGAGTGCCTTTGGCTCATAATGACCGAACTGAGGGGATTCCTGCTCGTTTTCTGATTCTTCATGAGTCATTAGTTCAGATTCAATTTGTCCGAAAAGAATTGGTCTTTGGCCCTTCCTTCTCGCTGGAACCATGAATATTGATTGTTGCGCATCGCCGACATTTCGACATGTTTCGAAGGACGATTTCACTGGTACATGCAACGATGTCAAAGCATCCATTACCGACCAGAGATCATCATCCACGTCGGTACTAGTGTCTGACGGCACTGAATCAGAAGCAAACACAGAAAAATACGCTAAATCTAATTCTTCATTAATGTACCAACCGCTTACATCATCGGCGGAGGTATTATCAACATCGGGTTTATTAATGCCCGTTACAAGTGGATCTAGTTCCCACAGGCATTCTTCTTTTTCAGGCTCGGTGTCGGCTTCATTACCAGAGTCGGGCTCCTCTGGTTGCGGGACTTCATCTATTTCCACAGAATCCTGATACAGTAAGGAGTCCGTGAGATAATTCTCGACTCCCTTGAACGGATGCCTTTCGGCAATCAACGTTCGTACCTTTCCACTCCCGTCAATGTATTTCATGACCTGGTGGAGGGTAGAGGGAACGATATAATTGCGATGAATCCACGGTCGTCCCAGCAGCAAGTTGTAGGAGGTGTCAGCATCTATGACTTAGCATGTCACCTCTGACCTTAGGTCTCCAATTTGGCATTTGAGCTTGACCTTCCCCATTGGACGGGTACTATTGGCATTGAACCCATAAATGGTCATCTGAGTAGGGCTCAAACGATGAGTAGGAATCCCCAAATATTGCATGACCCGGCGAGGCATGATGCTCAATGCAGACCCGGGATCTACCTGGATGCGGTTCACCTCAGATGATCCAATATACCCTGCGAAGTAAAGGGGTCGATCATGTTTCCCTTTGACTTGCATATCATCTGCCGTGAAGGTGATGCGGGGAATATTTTGGGAGGCGTGGAGGCAATCCTCTACATCTTCCTCCTTTGGTAGCTGGGTCATGAAGACTTCAGCATTAGTCAGAGCTTCTTGTAGAGCTTCTCTGGTCGACTTTGATAGCCTAAGAAGCTCATAAAGCGTAATCCGCGCCGGGATGTTGGCTAGTTGAGCCAGGACATCAAAGGGTAAGTGCTGTGGATCCTTCCGCTAGGTCTTTTGAAAGAACTCTGAAAAATCGAAGCTCTTTCTGTTTCTCTACAGGTTGCTTTGTGGAGGGCTTGGCTGGCTCTGCAGCGAGTCTTGGAGGAGTTACCGCCACTTCGCCATACTTTTTCAAATATGGCTGCCCCGAACAGGTTTCTGCCACCAGCTGACTGGGTTCTGCGGTCAGAACTGTTGTCTCCTCTTTTGAGTCGGTTAGCGAGGGAATATCAGTTTCCGCTTCTCGAGAAGAGGCACACACCACGTTGAGGATGAAGCCTTTGCTTTGCCTTTGGACTTCCTGCTGGTTACAGTAGTCCATTGCTGGCCATCAATAAGGTCGGGATGAACCTACATGACTTGTCCCCGAGGTGTGGGAACAGGTATCAAGCCCTTTTCTTGCTGCTGGTGAGGGTCTGTGTTAACCATTCTCAGCTCTCCTCTTGGGATAGGGACTACTCCAGAGGGTGTTGGGGGTTGTCTCCCAAACTGGAGAACTGACGTCATATTAGCCGTCACCTTCTTCTGCTCTGGTCGGAGTTTCAATACCTCAGCGTCAATCAGGGCCTGAAGGATGTCCTTGAAGACATAACAGCTCTTGGTAGGGTGTTCCAACATCCTGTGGTACATGCAGTAGCTGGGATTGTCGGTTTTACCGACTTCCTCGGGGCGCCTAGCTTTAGGAAGCTTTAGTCGATTGCTCTTGTTGAGTAATTTGAAGAGCGAGTCAACATGTTCATCCTTGAAGGAATATTGCTTGTTGGCCCGTGGTTGGCTTGAAGAGCCACTTCCCTTGACCGGTTGAGGTTTGACAGGGGACTTGGTCTCTGCTGCCAAGTTATCCTTCCTTTTGGCTTGGAGGGATGTGTCTGGCGCACGCCTCGTTGACCTTTCAGGCCTGGGTTTGTTTTCTTCGTCTCTGACGCGGGCGACAATCTCCTCAGCCTGTTCACCTTGTTGGACTAATTGCTTCCAGGTGCGGCTTTCAGCAACTCCTATTTGAGCAAGGAGTGAGGTTTGGAGATTGTGGCGGCATGTTTCCACCAGGGTAACCTGGGTCATACCGCTCGGGCATCGGAGTGCCACGTTCCGAAATCTTTCCACGAAAGACTTAACGGACTCTCCCTTTCGCTGCTTGGTGGCTAAAAGGGTAGGCATGTTGACCTCCGAGTCATCTTCAAAGAAGTGTGTTAAGAAAAGCTTCTCCAAATCACCCCAGTTCTTGATGGAACCTTCTGGGAGCTTCATGAACCATTCAAAGGCCAGCCCTTTTAGGGTGCCGATAAATAAACGCGCTAGGATGGCGTTGTTATTTACTACATTCCCAGTTTGGGACTTGAAATAGTAGATGTGTTGGTTCGGTGAACCTTTCCCATCAAATGCTTAGAGGGTTGGAGCCTTGAACTTGGGCGGGTATGGAACCAGGTCCCATTCGGCTGGATATGGGCGAACCACTCCTTCTTCTTGGAGACCTTTCCGATTGGTAAGGGCTTCAAGGCGCTGCTCCAACTGATTCATTCTTTTAGATTGAACCTTTCCCTGGTCTTGATCGTTCTTTTCCTGCGACGAGGATTTAGACGAACCAGAGGTGGGTTGCTCTTTCTTCTCAGAGTGTTCGGAAGATGAGCTTTCTTCCTCTTTTCGTTTGCCCTTAGACTTTCTAGGGGGAGATTTCCTCCTGTCTTCGAGCAACTGTGCGAGCATCTGCTTGAGAGAGTCGATGGATTCTTGCTGAGCACGAATCATCACGAGTTATTCCTTCTGGACCCGGGCTTGCAGCTCCAAGCGCTTAGCGGTCTCCTCAGGAGTGCTCGTCATGTATGTGAAGGGCTCTTTCTCTATCGAAGAGTTTGAGGCCTGCGACTCTGTAATGGCAGAGTGCGAGTCATTAATCTCAATGCCCTGGGCTAGGGCATTGTAGTTGATCGGGGGAATGGCCCCGGTCCGGGTGCGAGTGTGTCGGTACACTCCTTCCGGTTCAGAGTCAGACTCGTCGGAGCTAATTACAGGCTGTTTTCCCCTGCTCCTGCTCGCCATGTTAGCAGTGAGCTCTGGATACTCAGTGTCAGAGAAGATCCTCCGCCTGTAAGAGCGTCTTCTTTTGGTTGATGGGGGAATCTGGGTCAGCTGTCTAACTAAGGACTGCTGGTTCACGCCTGAACCGCAACGGCACTCAGAGAGCATGGAGATGAGCCGTTGGCAGCAACATGATGAAGTGGTTTGATTAGCACTTCTTTTCTTTGTCAAGTAATCTCTTAGATCCATGGGAAGAGGATCGAAGAGATTAGCCTCGCAACTTCGAGGGCGGGAGGCGTCCTTGCGCTGTACAGCTTGGATGCAGGATTCTGAGACGCGGTTCTCGCGTCGCAGCTTTAGGACGCGTGCCTGGCGTCTTTGTTGAGAAGAGACGTGGCGTCGCGTTGCTGCTTGGTGCATCGGGGCAGGGACGTTTGAGAGTGAGTGGGCTGCTGGGCCCCACGCCTAAGGGCGCATGCCTCTTGCACTCGATGAGGCGCGCAGGATTCGCCTTGGCGTTTGGTGAGTTGGACTTCAGAGGACCTAATTTGGGGAGTCTCGCGTTTGGGCCGCCAAACGCGGACTTCGCGTGCTGGACGTGGCGCGGCCAAGGCGCCGGATTGAACTTTGCGTCCTGCCTCAGCTGGACAATCAGAAGTTCCAACTTGCAGCTACGCTCAGTGTTTTGGTTGCTTCGTGGAGGTGGAGACAAACCAACGACGACTTGGTGCTGAGGGAGAGGGTGGACTGGCTGAACACCGAGATTTTGACCACGCGGGTCTCCTGAGAGACGCTGACGTGTGTGTTCCGCATGGCGCGGTTGGTCGCAACGGCAGTTGTGCCTGAGACCATGCGGGCCTCCTGAGAGACGTTGGCGCGTGTATCCTACTTGGCACAGTTGGCTGCGACACCCTTTGCAGCAGCAGCGCCCGAGAGAGCCTCAGATCAGACTTCGGGGTCATTCCCAGTCGAGACCCTGCGGCAGACGCGGGTCCTTGGGCTCTTGGAGCCGGAAAAGAGAAACTCTTCATACTTTGCCTGGTCGAACTCGACGACAAGCGATTCGACCATCTTCCCCTTATAGAGGACGTTACCTTGCGCCACGATTTGTTCGTCAGTGACAAATGTAGTCCCCAGCGGAGTCGCCATCTCTTGTATGCGTCAGAAAAGGAGGATTTGATTGTAAAATTCTTTTGATTGGATAGAAAATTACAATAGATCAGTCTTCCGATTACAAGGGAGGGAGGATGTTGAGTCTTGAATCCTCCCTTTGTTTAAGGCTGGGTTCTTCAAGTGGCGGTGGAGAGTGAATCTTCTTCTCCGTTGACCGGGTGAACGTTGAGATCTTCCGGGGCTTTTCTCTTCGGGTGGTTGACGGAGTAACACAGCTCTGTCGACCAAAACTCTCAAAGAGTTGTCGGCAAAGGCTAACTTGAACACAGCAAGTTCTCTGAAGAGTTGAACTCTCTCTCTTTTCTCTCAGAGCTCTTTTCTCTCAAAAATCATCCGACCCCTTCTTCATAGCGACGGGGCTATTTATAGGGGTTTCAGGGGCGTACGTGCCTTCTAAAAATACTCCATAATGGGTGCTAACTTTTCCCGTTATGTGGGCCATGATTGGCCCTGAAACCAGGACGGTTACAACTGAGACGCGGGTGTCAATCCACGCGCCTTGGAGCTGCTGAGACGCGGGTTTCGACCCTCGCGCCTTGATGCGGCTGAGACGCGGGTTTCGACTCTCGCGCCTTGGTGCTGCTGAGATGCGGGTTTCGACCCACGCGCCTTGGTGCGGCTGAGACGCGGGTTTCGACCCTCGCGCCTTGGTGCGGCTGAGACGCGGGTTTCGACCCTCGCGCCTTGGTGCCGATGAGACGCGGCCAAAATTGGCTTTGCGTCTAGAACTTGAAATTCTGCTTTTAATGGTTTGTCTTTTAGTGATTTTTAGACAGCCTACAAAGTTAACATCACACCTCTAGTTCATATCCTTATTAAGTTAATATCACACCTCTGACAAGATTTAATCCAATCCGTTAAGTTAATATCACACCTCTAACGGTAAAGATTTTCTTAGGTCTCTAATGGGTCTAGTCCTACTTGTTATTCTCGTTAATAGAATGACATATCCACCTAAAATCATTGTTAGGTTAGTACCATACCTTTAACGGTGTTTTCATCCATCCCCAGCTGAGACTTAATTATATTAATACTAAACCTCTGATGAAGACTAAAGTCACAATCCTCCGCGGGGTGAAAACTTCACTTGTCATTCTTATTCATAGATTGACAAGACCACAGAAATTATTCAACTCCTGTCAAGTTAACATCACACCTCTGACAGTAAATTTTTAAATCCTTTAAATATAATTTTCTAACTTTGATTTGCTAAGTTAAAGTGTTACATTTTTGGCAAATCAAAGGTAATCACTTCTACTCGTCTGATTTTCAATACAAAAAAGGAAGTCAAGATATGTAAGAAGACAGAAAAAGTGTCATTTTTATTGATATTCAAAATATGAAAGTGATACATAACACTCTCTTATACAATAAGATTGAGTATTACAATAAAGGAGTACAAAGAAGTCTATCTTCCTCAACGAAAGATTGCATTCACTCCTCGAAACATTGAAGATACACAGGACTCATCCTCTTGACTATAGCCGAGAATAGCAGATTGATTTCCTCTCCTCTTGAGAACAATGATGTTTCTCGAGGTTGAAATGCAAGGGAGCATTCTGATTCTACCCGACCCACTGGCGCGAAGGTCTTCGCAAGGCCGTAATCCTTCGCTTAACGGAAAGCTTCACTACGAGAAAGTCATCTAATGAGCATGAATTTTTTGTTGATGTCACTTCTTTGAATAAGATTGGTGAAGGGAGGATCCGAGACCTTACTGATAACGTCCTCTTTCCTGTGACCTTCAAATGCGCCATGCTCAATATGATCAGGAAGGATCCGAGACATTACTGGTGTATCATGTCCAATAATGTCTTGATATGAATCGACAATCTTGCGGATCTTCCTCGCCTTTAGACAGAAGCTTTGACTTTCTGAGTGATCACCAATCAAACAAGCTGGCTGTTCCAAATATCCTCCAATGGATGCGGTAAAGACACTGGAACCAGCACCTTCGATATGGCAGAACCTGCAAGAAATAAAAAACCAAGGGTTAAAATTCTGCAAAGACGGAAACAGGAAGCCGGAAGCCCAAACGCGGGGCTGAAGTCATGAAATCCAAACATGAATCTCACGGACGCAGGGATAGAAAATATGGATCCAAACACAGTCTGATATTAGACTCACGTCTGATAATTGAGACGCGAGGCATATATCAAAGATGCGGACTCAGGTCTTAAAACTTTCTAAAATTGTTCTAGACGCAGGCCCGCATCCAAAGCTCCAGATGCGGAGCTTGTCACATTCGCGTCCAGAGGCATCAAAAGAGCAGACTCAAAAATTTCTAAGTCATGAACCCCAAACGCGAGCCTCATATAAAAAATTTGTGTTTCAAGTCTCAAAACGCGGAGTTCACCACGCTCACGTCTGAAAAACTTGAGATTTGGACTTAGAAGTCAACAAGCTCGCATTTTATCAATTAATGCGAAAGGTGTGTTCGCAGAGAGCTTGGGTGAACGAATCTTAAGAAAGAGGTTTCAGGAGAAGATCAAGAGACAGAGTCCCTTCGTGGCAGAGGATGACAGAGCTTCAAGGAAATCAAGCCTTATCATGGTAAAAGTCAGTTCCTACCTGAAGAAGAGTTCTCTAGAAGATGAACTTCATTCGTCAAGGCACGATCATGGAAGCACCTAATGCGATACTTTTTAATCTTGAAATCACTTAACCGTGGTAATCTTCAAAGGACTAAAAGAAAGCATTGAACATTTGGATTCTTTTTGTTCTTCAAAACACATGTTGTTGAAGGAGGCTCTTGAAGGAGAACAATCAAGATGAAGTTCCTCAGAGCATAGGCTCGCGAAGGAAAACAGTCAAGATGAATGACTATTAAGAGGCTAGGGCCTATTTATAGGCTTGCTAATAGCCATTAATTAATAGTATAAAAATCAAAGCCATTCTTAAAGGCCAAAAGTAATAGCCTTAATTCGCTACACAAATATCAAATCCAGTTTAGATGAGACACGTGGATTTCTTACTTTGAGAAATCCCAACGACATGCATCCCCAACTGTCAACGCCGACTTTACATTGAAAGATCCAGCGAGATCTTCGCGTCAAACGGCATGCGACGCTTCGAAAGCCGTGTTCTGAAATTGATCGGTCGCTAATATCGCATATTTATTGTCACAGTTTCATATTTATTATATAATAACTCTATTTTTAATCCTATTTATTGTCTAATTTATATGCATGCCGATTACTGAGGGAGACGGAAGAGAAACGAGCCCAAAAGCCCATCAAAATACTGATTTAATTCAGAATTAATTGAAATCAAAGATCAGGACAAATCAGAGAAGATAAAACCAGTTGAACAAGCAGTTAAAATAAGATCTTTACAAATCAATTGGTTAAGCTGAAGATCAAAGGAGGTTTCATCAAATTTAGGACCCAAAACTGCAAATCCAGCGCGAGATAAAACCATATCGCGAAGCCAGGAATTAGCAACCCCCGAGTGTGGCCACCTAGACACACCCAGGCCGCTGAAACACGGTCAAAGCCGCATTTTTGTGCTTTGTTAGGGTTATTGGGAGGGCGTTTGCTCACTTATCTTCGTACGCTATCCCCTGTTTGGTTTTGGCCTATAAATACTGGATTTTTTGAGACTACAAGGGACGATCAAGTAGAGATAGATTTTTTGGCCAGTTTTTCATTCTTTTTATTGTAGCTTTTTATTTTTTTTCATGTAATCTTCAGTTTTCATTTATGTAATTCAGAGGAGATCAGAGTTTCATAGGAGAATGAGAGTGAAGCTAGTGCTGAGAGTGACATTGGTGCAAGTTCTTCTTCTCTTCTCTTATTGTTACCACATTAAATCTAAAGTACATTTTTTATGTTCTTCTTTGTTTTTGTGTTCTTCTTCTTCTTTTCTACTTCTCTCATTTTGGTACCAAGTGTAATCCACGTGAGTCTTATAGCATCAAAAGAGCCTTACTTTTTCAAGTGCCACCGATAGCTCATGACGATAGATTTTAGTCTCAATCTGTATCATTTCATACTTGTATCGTCTTGAAGATGTAATGTAGAAGAGACGGGAATCAACTATTATAGGCTAAGCCCTCCACTTCAAGGTAACATCGTCGCTACAGATTCAAGATAAGTATTTGGCAGTAGGAGGTAAGTATTTCTTTTAGGTTTTCTTTTTTTTCTTTTAACTTTTAGTTTAGATTACCAACACCACAATCTCCCAACTCTTTTATTACTCTTTTTAATTTCTTTATATAAATTCATTTTTCATTTTCTCCACCTTCTCAATCTACCACTTTCTTCTTAACTTAACTATAACTTATTTTTTTTTCTTTTCAAGAATTAAAAGAAGATCTTTAACTATTGATTGTAACTTAAAAGAGAACTCACTCAAAAGCTTTAATCGCTAGTCTCTCCTTATGGATCATGTCCCGCATTGCCACTTGCTATAGCGGTAGTATTGAACACTTGCACATTCTATTTTGTATATCTGAAATTTTGTATTTTGTGTGCAGGTTCAACTTCAATCAGATTTTGGCGCCGTTACCAGGGAAGGACGGTAATTAATTCTCTTTTTAAGTTATATTTTTGGTTAACTTTCTTCTTTATTCTTGGTGTGTGTTGACACTCTAAAAAAGACAAGATTCCTGACTGGCCTGAACAATGTCTAAACTTGTTGACATTTACAAAAGACAAGTGACAGACAACTTGACGACCAGTTTTTACCCATCTCTGAGGGACAAATCAGCAACTTGAACTCTACTGATCCAGTGAATCAGACAGTGAGCCCAGATTGTCGTTGAAGAGGCCTAAGAAGGTCTAAGATGCTAGGTTAGCTCAACACTTAGCATCACATAAGCCCGAAGGGATAACCTCACTTGAGAGGCTAAGTTTGTCCAACTTCGCCTTGAAGATGTTCAAAGCTCTATCAGTGAGCTAACTTACAGCTTCGCCTGAAGTGCTCGGTTAACTCCGCAGAGAGTTACCTTCGCTCGAAAACATACGCAACCGCGCAGAAGGATGGTAGCTTCGCCACAGATGTTTATCCAGCTCCACTGAAGAGCTTTCTTCTGACTTCGCCAGATGCTCCTTCCAGCTCCGCTGTGAGCTCGACACGGCAGCTCCGCTGCGGGTCTTTTATGGTCAACCTTTGACCAATTAAATCTCCAGATGAGATCAAATCTATTCAAGATTAAGATCAAATCTAATCGAGATCAAATCTGAGATTAAATTTGACAGTTGTTTACCATAATCTCTTGACTCTCCTAAAACAAGTAAGAAGATCAGGGGAGATCTTTCAGTTATTTAGAAAGAATCAAAACAGATCAGGAGATCAACGCTACCTGCTATTCCTAGCTTCGCAGAAGCTGATTCTAGCCTCGCAGTAAGGCTACTTTCTAGATTTAAACAGATTGACTCAATCTGTTTCTAGATTTTCAAGGGACAATTATACCCCTGCTCTCCTTATAAATAGCCCATCAGAGGCACAAGAAGAGACACGCATAGACACACGCGCACAGGCAAAAGAGACACACAGAGAGAGACGGCTAAACAGAGATCTATTCTCTTGCTTCTAAGAATTCAGAGAATTCAGAGAACTGTTTCTATAATCAGGGTACTGATACCCTAAGATCTTCCTCTCAAGGAATCTCCGGAACCAGGTGAGAAGGAATCCCAAGTGGAGGCGATTTTGAGAAGTAACAAGAGGGTTCACCCTTCTATTCTCCGATTCCCCGAACCAGGCGAGAAGGGAATCCCATCGATTGCATCGTCAAAGGGACAAAGTGGTCGCGCGCTGAACAGACTCCTATTGGCACACTTCTTCAGAATCTCAGAGGAGATCTACTTGTAATCTTTTTAGAATACTTGTAATTTAGCTCCTCGACCCATTTTTTGTAAGTTTTTCCTTTTTGCAAAATCAATGGAAAATAAGATGGCAACCCCGCTGGGGAACAGATTCTCCACTGTTGAGAATCAAGTGTCGCAATGAGACAAACAGACCTTCGGGTCTACTCCTGAATTCAAGGAAGCCGGTGTCACCAGAGCCCCTCTGGCTAAATCTTCAAAGCAAGTCTCTGTGGAGACAGATAAGGCACCCTGCGAGCCTACTATGGTCCTCTGGCGCAACAAGGAAGCAGGCCCACAATGCAAGAGTCAGAATCTTCAACCTGTCACCTTTGAAAACCTAGTCGTTCACTTCGACCAAGGAAAATTCGAAGAACTTCTCTCTGAGGGTGGCCAAAGTTCGGAGCATAGAAAGGTCTCCATGGCCAAAGTTCGGAGCAGAAACCGGATGCAGAATCCTTCCAACACCTCCCAGCGTCGCGTGTGGCTAGTCAGGTTCCCTGCGAACCTAAGTCTCCTCTTTCAAAGTAGATGTGGAGGCCAAAGCAGAAGGCTCTGTATGAAGTTTCAGGCGCAACTACGCCACAAGTTCGTCCCTCTCGTAAAGAAAAGGGCAAGATGCCTGCCTACTTCGACGAGACTATTAGCCGCGAAGTTACAACGGCGATGATGCCTTCGCCTAATTCAGGAGCAGTAACTCCTCACGCCAGCCTCGTTCTTATGAGCGACCGATGGTGTGCCAAGCACAGTACCTCAGGGTACGCATGTAATTCGCAGCCGCGAAGTTGGAACCAAAGCACCACAGTGTGCTAAACTCGCTCTTTGTAGCGAAGCTAAGGGATTGCCCTAAGTGCTGATGGCGGTGCTTATGCAGCTTCAGCGTCCAAGGGTATGTCCAAAGTTTTTAGCGCAAATTTAGAGCCAAAGCACCATCTAGGGCTATTCACTTTCGCAACAATATAGCGGATAAAGCACCACAGCGTGCTTCGCTTCCCAGTTCATCAAGCGCTAAGCTCGTCCTTCTAGCGGAGCTAAGAGATCGTCCCTAAGTGTTGACAGCGGTGCTTATGCAGCTTCAGTACCCAAGGACAATCCCAAAGTTCTTAGCCGCGAAGTTAGAGCTAAAGCACTATTCAGTGCTAACTACCTCTGCAGTAAGGAAAAAAGCAGGGCATCACCCTATCCGCGATTCAACAGAGCCTCTGTGCTAAATCATTTAGGCCCAACCGGTCTAACTTGCGGGAATTCTTGACGATCAAACGAAAGTCAGAATCTTTTCAAACTTCTCCCTCCTGTCAACAAGTGGGATGTCAGTTGGTGACAGTCCACTCAGTCCACTACCGGTTAGGACCAATCCCCGCCACTTCTCCAGGCCGACGATCAGTTTTTGATCGACTGTTGGTGCAAGCTCCGGTGAAACATCGCAAAAGGAGCATATCACGGGATCTGCCCTCTGCATCCGTTAACATGATTGGAAGAGGACGAGAGCTGCGCAGGGGTAGACAAGCGTCCCATGACACTCCCTACAGTTCCCCAGATCCGGATTATAGCCCAGGCTTGGGCGAAGTCTTGGTTCGTGAAGAAGGAGTCTTCCAGAATACTAGATCTAGGGTTGCAATACCCTACAGTTATGAACAACCATCTTCCTCAACTACAGTAACCTCACCAGAACCAATGAAAGGATTAGTCCAATAGTCTGATGAAGAAGACGAAGATAGTGGGTATGCCTCTTCAGCGACAGTCAGCTTGGTATGAACGGATAGAATATCAATGAATATGGATGATAACGATAATGATGACCTTCGTCGACGATTAGAAGTTCAGGAGCAAACTTCCAAGACCCAGGAAGAAGCTTTGGACAACATCCAACAGATGCTCGCTCAACTCTTCAATAACAGGAATAACAATGATTTCGGAAGTAACGACGATGAGGAAGAACATCTTAGCAATGAACAGCCAAAGACGGAGAAGCCAAAGGAAGTCTGGTTCGACCATGTCCTGAAGAAGCCTTCAGGCCTAGGGCTTGACACGCCCTTTCGTTTTGATATATTGGCCCAGCTGGCTAATATCCCGGCTCGTATTACCATACACGAGCTCCTTCGTCTCACAAAAGAGACAAGAGAAGCACTCAGAAATGCACTAGCCAATTCAGAGTCATTCCTGACGTACATGCTAGAAATCCCTAAAGATGACGCCCAGTCTTCTTGCCCTGAATGCCATCATGTACAGTCAAAGGTACCCGCTATTACTTTCACAGCGGAAGATATGCTTCTAAAGGATAACAAGCACGATCGACCTTTGTACTACACCAGATACATTGGTTCAACATGCATTAAAAGGGTACAGGTTGATCCGGGGTCTGCACTCAGCATCATCCCCAAAAGGGTCCTCTACTTTCTCGGTATACCACTGTATAGGTTATCCGCAACCACTACTACAATATACGATTTTAATGCCGGGAGTATTCATCCACTTGGGAAAATTCGACTCCGTTGCCGAATCAGGAGCCTGAAGTCAGAAGTGATGTGCTATATCATTGACGCTGACACGTCATACAACTTGCTACTAGGACGACCGTGGATCCACGCCAACTGGACTGTTCCCTCCACTCCGCATCAGTGCTTCAAATATGCTGAAGATGATGCAACAGTACGAACTGTCTTCGCTGAGAAGCAACCATTCAAAGGGGTGAAAAATTACTTTACTGACGGTCTCCTGTATCAAGAGACCGATGAAACATCGAAAGAATCATTGCCGGACGATGATGATAGTGGCAATGAGGCGGATTCAGAATCTGAAGCACACATGCCAGCCATTTTGATTGGTGAACCAATTATAGCGTGTCTTAATAATTCCCAATGTAACACTCCTTCTGAAGATGAGGGCGAATGGGTAATTAATGATAATATTTCCTTTGATTATCCTGCGAGTGTTGGGTTGTTTGAATCCATTACGGATAGCTCTCTGCACATGCCTTTACATAAACTAAGTGCATCCGGTACACCCATGGAATCTGTAGAAGGGGCCATTTTAGTGATCCCTCCATTCAAAGAAGGTCAGTTACCAATAATATTCGGTAAAGCCCAATCACGATGGTCTACAGCCGCAGATTCAAGTTCGAACTTAGACACCCCACAATTTTTCCATTATACGCGACCAGCGCACCATATGATGAAGAAAATGGGGTACAACCTGAAGCATGGGAAGGGCTTGAATTTCAGAAAAGGAAGACGTAGTTTGCTGCGCAACTTTGTGCCAAGAGGGAAAACTGCAAATTACTGTGATAACACACGCAGGGGGTTCAGATACGTTACACCCACACCGCTAGCAAGGTTCAATCCAAGGATGACAAATCGATCCCATCACATTCTACCTCTTCCTCCGACTGGGACTCAAATGTCAGTGTGGGAATGATGTTCGAGAATCTCACCATTAATATGACTTCAACCAGTCAATTGGAGCCAGCGGAAGCTACTGACGAGGAACCATGGGCTCAACAATTAGATCTCCAATGGAAAAAGCGATTTAAACAGGTGAACCACCTACTAAAGACAAGGTGATCCAGGTCAACTTGGGTAGTCAAGATCACCCTAAACCCATCTTTATAAGTGAGAGCTTATCACTTATGGAAAGAGAAGAATTGATTGTACTCATAAGAGAGTATATAAATGTTTTTGCATGGAACTACGAAGACATGCCCGGACTTGACCCACAAGTAGCCATGCATCGTCTGAATATCAAACCTGATGCCAAGCCAGTCAAGCAGCAACAATGTCAGTTTCGTCCGAACATTATGGAGGCTATTGAAGTCGAAGTTCATAAGCTCATTGCATGTGGCTTCATACGGGAATAACAGCATCCAGATTGGGTTGCTAATATCGTTCCTGTCCTCAAGAAGAATGAGAAAATACGGATCTGCATCGACTACCGTGATCTTAATACAGCTTGTCCTAAAGACGAATTCCCACTGCCCATCATCGATGTCATGATTGACAATACCTGTAGATTCGAAAGAATGTCTTTCATGAATGACTTTTCAGGGTACAATCAGATTAAGATGTATCCCGAGGACGAGAAGCATACTTCGTTCCAAACACCATTGGGGGTATACTGTTGCACTGTAATGCCCTTTGGACTATAGAATGCCAGAGCAACCTATCAGCGGGCAGTGAACACAATTTTTCGTGATCATCTCCGAAAAACGGTAGAATGTTATGTCAACGACATTGCTGTCAAAGTCGCAATAAGAATGACCATCTTCGTGACTTGAGAACGATGTTCGACATAATGCGGGCTCATCAACTGAAGATGAATCCGACAAAATCCTTCTTGGGGGTTCGAGTGGCAAATTCTTTAGATTTATTGTTACATCAAAAGGAATTCATCTTGACTCAGACAAAGTCAAAGCCATTCAGAACATGCATCCACCTAGGAATCTCAAAGAGCTTAAAGGCTTGCAAGATAGACTGGCTTATATTAGAAGATTTATCGCAAATCTCTGGGCCGCTGTCAACCGTTCACCCGACTCATGAAAAAGGGTGTTTCCTTTGTATGGGATCAAGCTTGTCAGGAAGCTTATGAGGATATCAAGAGATATCTCACAAAATCTCCAGTCCTAGTGGCTCTCACATCAGGAAAACCGTTCTTACTTTATGTAAAAGTTATGGACCATTCTCTTGCTGCCCTGCTTGCTCAAAAAGATGACAATGGTCACGAACAGGCTATTTATTATCTGAGCAGGACTCTGATAGGGGCAGAATCTCACTATAATCCTATTGAGAAGGAGTGCTTAGCTCTTGTCTTTGCCGTTCAGAAGAACACGACATTATTTGGTCGGCCAAACCATATATGTCATTTTCAGAGTGAATCCTTTGCGTCTTCTCATGACGAAGCCAGGATCATTGAATTCAAGATTAGCTAAGTGGACGCTTCTTTTGTCTCAATACGACATGCTCTCTATCCCTCAAAAGGCAGTTAAAGACCAGGCACTTGCGGAGGTCTTGGCTGCTCATCCGATTCCGAAAAACTCAAACTTCATGAAGATATTTCAGATGAAGTCTTCGAATCTAATGTAACTTCAGAGGACGAAGTATGGCAGATGTTCTTCGATGGAGCATCATGAATAGGCCCTAATGGCAGGATCATTGCCGGCGTGGGGGTCGTGTTTATCTCTCCACAGAATCATATCCTTCCTAGAGCATTTTTTCTGACGGAATTATGCTCCATCAATGTAGCGGAATACAATGCTCTATTTATTGGTCTTTAGCTCGCCCACGGAATGGGGGTACGCTACCTTGAAGCTTACGGCGATTCAAAATTGATTATCAATCAGGTTAAAGGGGAATATGAGGTCCGTCACAAGGATTTGGTGCCTTATTATCACGCAGTCATCGAAATGGCTAATCTGTTTGATGGCTTTTACATCGGGCACATATCTCGATCTTAGAATACTAAGGCGGATGCTCTTGCTGCGCTAGCAACAACACTAGCCTTGCTAGTCGACACCGAGTATCACCTTACGGTGGCGACTTGACATCTTGTCTGTTCTAAACATATGTTAAAAACCAGAGAGGTCTATATTATCTCGACGGATCTTGAGCTGAGAGATTGACGATTTTCTTTCATCAACTATGCTCTATATGGTCTGCTGCCAGACAATCCTAAAGAAGCGGCATTTATCAGACAAAGGTCTCTCCGCTTTTACTATGATCCAACTTTGAAGACACTTTACCTTCGTTCGTACGACAGTATCCTCCTCTGTTGCCTTTATAATTCAGAGGCACAGGAAGTGCTTAAAGAAGCACATGACAGCATATGCGGAGCTCATCAGCCAGGTCCAAAACTCAAAGACAAATTGCACAGGCTTGAATATTATTGGCCAACTATGATAGCCGATGCCATCTAATATGCACGAAGGTGTAAAGCATGCCAAATTCATGCAGACTTCATACACCAGCCTCTGGAGTTGCTCCACCAAATTGTTGCTTCATGGCCATTTGAAGCATGGGGAATCGATGTCGTAGGGCCAATCAGCCCCTCTTCGACAAAAGGATACCGGTTTATCCTGACGATAACCAATTACTTTTCAAAGTGGGCAGAAGCCATACCACTGGTTGAAGTCAAAACTTCCAACGTGGTTAATTTCATCAAACACTATGTCATCCATCGATTTGGTGTCCCTAGGCGGATCATCCATGATAACGGTCCCCAATTTGTAAGTCAGGTATTCTATTGATTCTGCGATAAATACCGAATTCAGAATGTAGCTTCAACTGCCTATAATCCCGCTGCTAATGGCTTGATGGAAGCATTCAACAAAACAATCATTAAGTTACTCAAAAAGTTCGTCTTCTCGAATAAGCGAGATTGGAATGAGAAGCTTAGTGAATATCTTTGGGCCTACTGAACTACGGTTCGGACCCCGACAGGCAATACGCCTTTTCCCCTAGTATACGGGTGTGAAGCAGTCATACCGTTAGAAATCCAGATGTCGTCATGGCGAGTCGCTTTAATGACTATGATCACATTAGAGGACAATGATCGGTTGCGTCTTCAAGAGCTCGAAGTCTTAGATGAGAGGCGATTACAAGCTCAGCAGCACATTGAGTTGTATCAAGCTTGGATCTCGAAAACCTTTAATAAGAAGGTCAAATAAAGAGTCTTCTAGAAAGGAGATTTGGTTTTAGCCGTTAGACGACCAATGATCATGACTCACAAAATCAAAGGCAAATTTCGATCCAAATCGGAGGGACCGTTTGTAATAGAGACAGTCCATTCAAACGGAGCATATCGCCTTATGACTTCAGATGGTGATTTACTCATGATGCCGATCAATGGCAAATTCTTAAAGAAGTATTATCCTTGATAAGGATCCTTCTCATGATCAAGTTAACATTACACCTCTGATCAAGACCTTCAAATCCAAGATACACAGAAGGAGCGCCCTTCTCTTCCTCCAAACGAGATCATACAACCATGAACCAGTAGGAAGCTGATCATATACTGGTTGTCTCAAAGAAGAATCAAGGTTACACATGCATTAACCGAATGATCCAACACCTTTAACGGTTAAGGATAGAGAAAAATGTTGTCCTTTAAGCCCAACATAAGTCCTTGATAACTCATCATGCTGAGGGAAATAGTATGGTTAGCCCAACTCAAACGGTAGTTAGTAAAAGGCATATCAAACCCGTTGACAGCTGAGGATTTGCTAAAAATCCTAAGGGACCTGTTCTCATTTGATTCCCTCTCTAAAATCACTTACCAAGTCTCATCTGTATAATGATAAGACCACATATAAAGAACGTCCGATCCACTCGAATTACTGCTATGTTCAAACACCTCTAACAGTAAACGAATCTCTCGGTCAAGTTAATACTACACTTTTGACCAAAATTGCTCATACCGCAAATCCATTTCGCTGTTAAGTTAATATTAAACCTATGACAGTGATCTCCTCATTTTTCTCAATGAGAACGAGACCTTTTCATGCTATATTTAACACTACACCTCTGACATCTATTTCGCTGTTAAGTTAACATTAAACCTATGACAGTGATCTCCTCATTTTTCTCAGTGAGAACGAGACCTTTTCATGCTATATTTAACTCTACACCTCTAGCATCTATTTCACTGTTAAGTTAACATTAAACCTATGACAGTGATCTCCTCGTTTTTCTTAATGAGAACGAGACCTTTTCATGCTATGTTTAATACTACACCTCTGGCATCCATTTCGCTGTTAAGTTAACATTAAGCCTATGACAGTGATCTCCTCATTTTTCTCAATGAGAACGAGACCTTTTCATGCTATGTTTAACACTAAACCTCTGACATCTATTTCGCTGTTAAGTTAACATTAAACCTATGACAGTGATATCCTCATTTTTCTCAGTGAGAACGAGACCTTTTCATTTTATGTTTAACACTACACCTCTGACATCCATTTCGCTGTTAAGTTAACATTAAACCTATGACAGTGATCTCCTCGTTTTTCTCAATGAGAATGAGACCTTTTCATGTTATGTTTAACACTGTACCTCTGGCATGCATATCTTTTTGTCAAGTTAACATTACACCTCTGACAAATTGCTTTCCGAATTCCTACGAAGTTCTTTTTGTCACATTAACATTACACCTCTGACATATGATCTTTAATGGAATTCATTTCCTAGCTCCCCAGGAAGTTTCTAATTCCCACTCAGTCTTTAGTGGACTTCTTGGATGGTTACGTTAACAATATCTTTCAAGTCCCGACAAAATTTTGAGCTTGGTGGCTTCTCAATCGTTATATCATTGCGACCTCTGAACTGATAGATAGCCAAGTCTCATCTTTTAGTTCGGCAAAAATTATTTCTTTGTCATCATATGACAAAATTTTAAGCTTGGTGGCTTCTCAATCGGTTACATCATTGCGATCTCTGAACCGGTAGATAGCCAAGTCTCATCTCATCCTTCAGTCCGGCAATGACTATTTCCTTGTCCTCATATGACAAAATTTTGAGCTTGGTAGCTTCTAAATCAGTTACGTCATTGCGACCTCTGAACCGGCAGATAGCCAAGTCTCATCTTTCCGTCCGGCAAGAACTATTTCTTTGTCATCATATGACAAAATTTTGAGCTTGGTGGCTTCTCAATCGGTTACGTCATTGCGACCTTTGAAATGGCAGATAGCTAAGTCTCATCCTTCAGTCCGGCAAGGACTATTTTTTGTCATCATATGATAAAATTTTGAGCTTGGTGGCTTCTCAATCGGTTATGTCATTGCGACCTCTAAACTGGCAGATAGCCAAGTCTCATCCTTCAGTCCGGTAAGGACTATTTCTTTGTCATCATATGACAAAATTTTGAGCTTGGTAGCTTCTCAATCGGTTAAGTCATTGCAACCTCTGAACCGGCAGATGCCAAGTCTCATCTTTCAGTCCGGCAAGGACTATTCCTTTGTCATCATATGACATAATTTTGAGCTTGGTGGCTTCTCAATCAGTTACGTCATTGCGACCTCTGAACCGACAGATAGCCAAGCCTCATCTTTTAGTCCAGTAAGGACTATTTTCTCAAATGTGTGACTAACTCTCTCGACTTATCACCACTGATTAAAGGGCTACAATACAACTTGAAAGCAAGAATTCAGAAGATAGAACAAGTTGGAAATGTAACAGGGGAGTCAAATAAAATCACTTTTTATTGATTCCAAAAGAGGGATACATGAATACACAGATTACAAGCTACAACGGCGTTTCATAGGACTTGATCTGTTCTTCAAAATGGCCAGCCTAGTCTTCCACTCTTCAGCAGCCCTGATAAGCGCCATGTGAACACCTTCTGGGGGCTCCTCTCTGGCTTGGATAATGAAAGGGCAGTGAAGGGCGAACCAGGCCATCAAATAAGTACATGGCAAACTTATTCTGGGGTTTGGTCCGTCGCAAGGCAAGATAGTCCCCTTTTCTGCTTCGTTACTGGTGGCATAAAGAAAGCCTCCGTCAATCCACGAAGGCCTCTTTGAATACAGCACACCATGGCTGGAAGAAGTCCAAGAGAATGACCATGCACTAGACGAACCGCAGGCAGTAAGACAGTCGGATGGATGACATCGCCAGACGAGGACGACACCACGCATCTCTTCAACCAAACCGTTAAAAAAATCAGCTAGAAGTGCCTTCCGGGATGTCGGCCGATGAGCCTGGTGGTGGAAACTCCAAAGAATATCGCCTTCCTCATAGGGTCCGTCATCTTCTTCCAGAATTAAATCCCTTGAGAGTGCTTTTGCATCCGGCGAAAGATATCTTCATCTACAACTCCACAATGAGCTGCTTCAGGAGTACCTTCCAGGTCAGGGAACAAATAATTTCCCCAGCTCTTCAAACTGCATGAAGCTCCCTTATGGCTTCCATGCATGCTGGAGCAAATGTAAAGGTGACACATCAATTCACAGTAAGTCTCAAACAAGGGGGCTCCTGCTTCTCCATAAGTGCCAATTCGGCCTCGCACGGAAAATATTTTTCATATGGGAGAGACCCCAAAGGCAGAGCAGAGACTTCGCACATCTCGTGCAGAGCCATACCCAATTCACCAACAGGGGTGAAGAAGGTCCCTATAGACGGGCAGTACAACTCAAAGATGGCGTAGAAGTTCGATACGTTCATTTGAATACCATAACAGGTCGCCCTGACGGCCTTGTAAAGTCTCAGCCTCTCCGGATCCTCCTCAAAATGGGCAAGGGCATATAGAGTCAAGTCCCTCCACCATGCCATGGGAGGGTGAATCCACCCTGGGGTCCTAAAATCAGTGGCTGGATAATTGCCACAAATCTTAAAGAACTGATTTCCAAAGGTCTGAGCCACCACGAGGTTTTCTCCCACTGGAATGTCTGGAAGCACATTCCCAGGGTGGTGACCCAATATGTAGCGAGGAGGACCCGCCCTTGTGTAACCAGGGGACAGAATTATCAACTTCCCTACGTGAACAGAGTCAGTAGTCTGAGTCACTTGCCACTGCATCTTTGGAGGCCTCGTCACACATTGAAAGAAGGACAAGGGAAAATGTCGCTTGCTAGATGAGAGATAGTACTTCTCACAATCCAATTTAAAAATTCACTGCCCCTCTCCGGCTAGCAGCTGGTGATCGTTGTCTGATGCTGCATCTCCAAACATGAAGCCAGACTTTCGATAGATTCTTCGGTCGGAATCTTGAAGGGGAGCAGTAGTTAAGATGCTCCTCATGGTGCGCTGATCCCCAGTATGAATAAGTACATCCCGAGCAGGAGAGCTTCGCTCTCTAAATAGTGAGGCCTGCCCTTGAAACTACAGGCTGACGTTGCCATCTAGCCCCCTGGCTGTGCCAAAGAGACTGCCAGAGGACTAGGAGTATAGTGTACTGCAAAAACAAGGAGAAATTATGATTAGTTCATTAGCCAAACGAGAGCTAAAACAAGAATCTAATTTTTGTTAAGGCATAGCTTTGCTCTCCGAGTGAAGCTGGCCTAACAATAGCTTCGCCCCGAAGCTTAGCCTCGCAGCTGCAGCTTAACTCCGCACTCCACACGAAGGCAGGATGCAGGAAAATGTCCAAGTATTAGCTTCGCTCTGGAAGCTTGACCTCGAACAACAGAACGCGACGAAGCCCCAGGGGCTAACTTCATCAGAAAGGTACTGTTACCTAAAAATTATTTTAAGGGCACTAAGATTCTTTTCAGTTACACTCCAAAGGTTAGCTTCGCAGCCTATCATTCAATAGGATGTGAACCGCCTAAGGGATAGCTTCGCCTGGAAGCTTGAAGAAGAGACCCTTCGGTTCTAAGATTCTCAATCAAGAAATCAAAGGAAATTCAGGGAATTAAACTCCCTAAGATTACAAGATCATGATTGATCGCTCTGGATTCATCGGAAGATAGTCAGAAATTGGCTTTAAAAGAGAGATGAAAATCTCTGATCAAAAGGGAAAGATCCCTACCCGCGATAGGTCGTTCGATGACCGGAGGAGGAGAAGGACCTTCCGTCGTAGAGATTGCTACCTCTTTTCCTGCCTGTCTTTTGAGAGCCATCGGAGAACTGAAGAAGTTCTTGAAATTCCAAACGAAGGAGGAAGAAGAAGAAGAGAGTCAGAGTGCTCTGAAAATTCAAAGAGAAGTGGTGACTTCTCTTTCAGCCCGATCAGGCTTTTATAGGCTGATGATTGCCAAAATGTCGCCTCCTCGAAAGGAGCGTAGGCAGTCGTTTCAAATTAATTTGAAATGGCGCCTAAAGCACCTTCCCAAGAAGCGTTACTTCAGCCCCACTAAGGGCTAACTCCGCCATGGGTTCAACATCGATTTCATGCAATGTTTGAGTAACTTCGCCGAAAGATGAACCTTAACTCCGCTGAAAGCTCGAACTTCGTAGAAAATTCATGCTAGCTTCGCTGGAAGCTCGTTCCTGATTCAGATAGGATTCTGTCTTTAACTTCGCATGAAGTTTAGCTCCGTCAGTCCACCCAGGTGTTCTTGGATCAAAAAGGAGGGAAACAATGCAGATAATAGCGAAAAATGAACTTTTATTGATTCAAAATGGAAGATATATTGATACTACATCAAGGTGGTTCGCACAACCGAATCATAGCTCCAAAGGCATACAAGTGGTCCTATCTACTTCCAAGCGAAACTAACTGGACACGAAAGGCCTTCCTCCTGCACAAGGCCGTAATCCTTCGCATAATGGTAGATTTTGCCATCAAGAGGCTGGATCTTCTTTGATGAAAATTGGCAAAGGACCGGTTGCCACCAGAAAGCCGGATCTTCTTTGATGAAAATTTTCAGAGCAAGGATCCGAGACCTTACAGGTGACATCCGCTTTCCCGAAGTGGATCATCTCAGATAAGCGACTATCAGCCCCTTCTCGAAGTGGATCATCTCGGATAAGCAACTGCCATCCTCTTCTGGGAACACGCATCAGCTGCCCCAGTTGGTTCCTCCTGCTTAGGATCAAAGATCAAGAGGCAAGTCTCTGATCTCTTTCATACAATCGGAAGACTTGTGAGCACAATTCACTGCAATGCAAGATGGAAAACAGGTTAGCAATAAAGCAAAGAAAAAATGCAAGAATGGTACGCTAAGTCAAGTTCCTTGGGCGAAACAATTTATATCTGATCCAGTTGCGCTTTAAGGATGGATTTCAATTAAGCAGAAGATAGTCTCGCTTGCACAATGATGATAGGCTAGCTCAGCATAAGCCAAGTCCTAGCCTCGCCTATATGGCTAAGCTAGACTGATCCAGAGGGACGCAGTTTTAGCCCCACCTATATGGCAAGACTGGCTCAAACTTGAAGAGACTAAGTCCCAATTCTTGCCTATGTGGCGAACTTAGCAGGTAAGCATGCAATGATCTTTCTTTGATCAAGTGAAAATGATAGCTTCGCTGGGAAGCTGAAAAATAGGTCTGAAGCCCTTCTCTGTAAATCAGTCAGATACAAAATGAAGAGTAAGGGAAATCAATCCCTGAGGCAGCTTATAAAGCTAAATTAAGGGAGATAAACTCCCTAAAGTCATTTGTCCATTGGTAAAGTCTCTGGATGACCGAGACTCACCGGTTCTTGACCGGTTAATGACCAAAGTGTTGGCCCAAAGGCCATTAGCCCAATATCTCGATGAATATTTTGATGATAACAAACCATATTTAGTTATGTATTTAACAATTTTGTTTAAAAGTATTTCAGGATCAAAACAAGTTAATTTGACGGCTCCACTATCAAGACTCACAAGTTTGGACGCCGCTAAAGATTTGCATTCCAAGCCAAGCACAATAGAAAGCTTCGGAATCAAGACATTGAAGAAAAGACAAAAGATTTGTATTTTTTTTTCTTTTAGATTTTATGTCAAAACCTAGATGTTAGAAGAAGAGTTATGGGATTATCACTTTCACACACATTTGTGGTTCATGGCTTCAAAAAGAATTTCAATTTCTATTTCCAGCTTAGTTTTAGAGTTAACATATTTTTGGAAATTAGTTGTAGAAACTTTAAGTTTTGGAAAAAAGATTTTTGGAAAAACAAGTTTTTATCAAAGAGGATCTTTATCAAAATGTTTTAACATGTTAGAGTAGTGACTTATGATCATACTCCTATTTTTATAAGATCCAAAACCTTTACCCAAAAGACCAAACCCAAAACCCAAGTTTCTGGTTTCTGCAGAGTCTGATTTTTCAGATCTGACAGAAGCCGGTCGACCGTCCGGGTCGACCGACGTGCACGCTGTGCATGTGTGCACGTCGGCCGACCGCTCGGGTCGACCGGGCACTTTACAGTGCTCTCTGTTTGTTTGGTCGATCGCGGTAGTCGAACGATGTCCCCCAACGGTCAAAAATATGACCGTTTGCGGTCGACCGTCCGGGTCGACCGGCAGCTGTCAGAAAAGTCTGACAGACTCCAACAACTATATTTTTCTGACTGTTTTTGTTGGGATCTCCACCCAACGAATTTCTCCACCAGTTTTACCCTGTCTTCCATCCCCTATAAATAGGTGATCACTTCAACATGATAAGACAACAATTTTCACAACAATTTTACAAGTGATTTTTCAAGCTTTCATTTTAGCAAAAGATTTCCAAAGCCAAAATTTCCAAACACCCTCTTGAAGCTATACCTCTACTTCACTCTAGATATTTACACTACACAATCCCAAATTCTACATCTACATATTGGTTATAGGATTGTGCTAAGTGAGCTATTTGTGATCAAGTGTGATCATCTTTCTTCTTGAGCGAAGTTGTAGAGGCATCGGCCTCAAGCGGGCTAGTGTGCTCCGGTGGTGTTGCGGCATCACGAGAGATAGGACAAGTGTGTCCTTGTATTGGCGATCCAGTGGGATCAACAATAGTGGAAATCCTTCAAGTGTGAAGGCGGGGACGTAGAGCGTGGCTCGAACCTCGGAAACATATACTCGTGTTTGCGTTTGCTCGAATTTTCTCTAAACTCAAACTCCTTTATTTCTTGCACTACTTATTGTGTTTATTATTGCTAGTCTTTTAATTTGAGCAATTTGTTAAGTCGAATTTTTAATTCTGCATTATTGTCAAATTTCATATAGCCATCACCTATTCACACCCTAGGTGATTTCAATTGTATCAGAGCCTAACCCTAACTTTTGGTTTAACCACCTTAGGGAGATCCATTCATTTGGCTATATATTTGTTGCATTTATATTTGATTGTGCATTCACATTTGTATTCATGGCATCCCTTGACTTTTCTAGCATCAAGTCCCCACCTAAGTTTGATGGCTTGAACTTCCCTATTTGGAAGGTCAAGATGAACCTATTCCTTAAGTCTCTAGGAGTTAGGGTTGCTAGAGCCATTACAAAAGAATTTATAGAACCTCTCACCGATGAGAGAACATGGTCCGAGGACACCACCAAGGACTATGAGGCCAATGCTAGGGCTCAATATTCATTAACCCAAGCTCTAAATGAGGATGACTTATCTGGCATCATAAATTACAAATCCGCTTGAAGTTTGGAACATTTTAATTGTGACTCATGAGGGAACGTTACAAGTCAAAAGATCTAAGATTGACTTGTTGCGTTCTCAATATGAGAATTTCTATATGTTTGATAATGAGAGCATTGATGACATGCTCACGCGTTTCACCAAGATTACTAATGCCTTATCTTCTTTAGGTGACGCAATCGACAATGACCAAAAGATAAGGAAGGTCATTAGAGCTCTTCCCAAAGCTTGGAAAGTAAAGGCTACCACCCTCAAGGAGCTCAACGATAGGGAGAAGATAGACTTCTCCGGTTTCATCGAAAATCTCAAGACACATGAGATGGAGATGAAAGTAGAGAAGAAAGGGAGGCACAAAAGAAGAAAGCACTCGCCTTCAAAGCCACTCCAACCATTCATGAAAAGGATGACTCATCGGAAGATTGCGATGAGGACTTTGCCATGCTCATCCGGAAGGTGGGCAAGATGTTCTACAAGAAGGGGAGGCAAAGCAACTTCTGGAGAGGAAAACCTCAAGGAAGATATGAAAAGAAAAGAGAAGAACCCGGTCCTTACTTCCATTGCAAGAAGATCGGACATCTTATTGCCGATTGCCCCGCACTCCAAGCAACCACTTCCGAGAATGTCCCAACGAAGAAAAGAGCAATGGTAGTCACTTGGGATGATACGGAGTCGGAATTCGAAGAGGAAATCGACGCCGCGCACATGTGCTTCATGGCACATGGGGGAGGATGCAACAAAGGTAACTTTCGACAACTCTATAGATGATGATGAGTTAACAATGGATGAGTTAGCTCAATTTTTTGAAGAGTTACAACATAGATATGAGATTTCTCAATCTCATAATAAAAAGTTAAAAAGAGAAAATGACACTTTGAAAATAAAATTGATATTGTTGTTAAAGAAAAAGATGATTTAGCTAAGGCTTTTAAGAACTTGAAAATTGATTTTGAAAAATATAAACTAGCTTGTAAAGGGAAAACCCCCATTGCATCATGTAACAAAAATGAATTTTTGGAAATTCAAAAACGGGTTGATATTTTAGATTCAACTCTTAAAAAATGTGCATTTGATTTAAATAAATTTGCATCTAGATTTCCCAAGGGAGTAACCCAAGGGAAATACACTCATCATACACATGCACGAAAACATGCACACTCACATAAGCATGCATACATGTATGGTGGTAGAATTTATGTTTGCACGCATTGTGGCCGCAAAGGCCATTTAGAAAAATTTTGTTATGCTAAACATAATATACCAAGTAAACATGTTTGGGTTCGCCCCGGTACTAACCCTATAGGACCCAAGAAAACATGGGTACCAAAAGACCCACCAAATTTAAATGATACAGGTGGATCTTCATCCTCCAAGACTTAGGGGGAGGCGGTGCCCGGGTGGTGGATGCAACAATGCCTAACGAACACATCGTCGCTTGCATCGCTATCATGGAGGCACCTATTTTGGAGATTCCCCTCATTTGGTAACTTCTCCATTTAAAAGGTTTTAATTTTTGGTATATATGTAAATGCATAGGATTGTTAGTTTAACTTTGTGCTTCATTGCCATATGTTTATGTAAACCAACATCTCTATCATGTTTGTGTATATGCCATGCCTTTATTTTGATATCTTGTTTTTCATGTCACATATTTTGAATGTCCACATTTTCTTTGTTTTTTTGATAATATACCTATATACACATTCTTGTCAAAACTAAAATAAATTCTTTGAAATTTTCATATTTAAAGCAAATACATTAGAGATGGCAATTGCGCACCTTAACTCATTCATAAGGAATCAAGAGGATGAAGTTCAGAACCCTTCACCGGGTATTCGGCTTCAACATCTCTAAAAACTTTGTTTTTGTATGAAAAATTAAATAAAATGTCTTGTGTGAATTTTTGGTTGATATGATAACTTAATGAAGATTTAAAAAAAAACATATTGTTGTAATCTTGTATGTTAAATATATCCTACTTATTTGTTAAAATTTCCTTTTAAATTTTTTAGGGCATTTGCTGTTGACAGGTTTTTGGCAAAGCCGGCCGACCGGCTCTGAGTCCCGGTCGACCGACTTCGCCTGGAAGAATAGCCTTTTATTCTTCTCTGTTGCCGGCCGACCCGTACGGTCGACCGCTGGATCTGTCAGTGCTCTCCGGTTTTCTGGGTCGACCGACCGGGTCGACCGCTTTGTGTTACAGAGCTCTCGGGTTTTGTGGGTCGACCGACCCGGTCGACCATGCGTCGATTTCATGCCCTAATCTGCCTATTTATAACACTCTTCTCTCTCTCCTCTCATTTTCTCTCCGGCGACCCAACTTCCCCTTTCTCTCAAAAATCCATTTCTCTCATTCCAACTCAAATTCCTTCTAAATCCTAGTTTGATTCCCTCATTTTGTGTTAGATCTTCACTCTCAGGGCCTTCTCTCCATCAGATTTCAAGGATTTCCAGATCTAGGGTTTGGGATTCCCATTTCAGGTAAAAGTCTCATTTTTATTGTAAATCTTGATCTCTAGCTTTAAGAATCTCAATCCTTTGTCAAGATTATTAGGTTTCTTTGCTATTAGATTAAGCCCTAACTATATTTTAACCTAAAATCATCCATTTTCACCAAAATGTCTAAGAGATCTAGGAGTGAGAAAGGAAAAACTGTGGTTCCTTCCTCATCTTCAACCCCTAGACCTAAACGTCCTTTTGTTAATGACCTTGCTGAAAACTGTTTTTCCTACTTTCTAAGAAATCAGTCATTTCAGGGAGATGTGTGATTCTCCAAGATTTTGAACATCTCCAAATCCCTCGCATCCTGAGAAGAAACTCATTGGACCAATTCATGGCCATTAGGGAACCAGTGTACCCCTCCTTAGTACATTACTTCTATGCAAATTATGCTTTTGAGGGAAATCAAGTTAGATCTCGAGTTCTAGGGAGAGATATTGACATTCTCCTATCCCTATTTGCTGATATTTTGCATCTCTCCTCTGGAGGAGTTGATGTTTACTCCTTTGATCTCCAGGATTTTGAGTATCCGGCCGGTGAGTCTGCTCTCACCGCGTCTACCTTGATTCATGGGAATGACAATCCTGGTTTGGTTAAGAATGAGGAAGTGAACAAGTTCACGTTCACCGCCCAAATTCTAGCCAAATTTGTATTCTATAACATTTTACCCAAATCAGGGGAGTATAGCCATGCTAGGGGTCCAGTTTCTTTGATAGTCTATTGCCTTTTCAAGGGCATTAAGATTAACTTTCTCCGTTTCATAGCTTCTCATATGGCTTCTGATCAGATCCGCATGCCCGGTAGGCATTTGCCTTATGAGATGCTCATATCCTATCTTCTCAAACATTTAGGATTTGATCTTTCTTCTGAGACTCCCTCTGAACCTTCTGTGAACTTGGATAGCACCCTTCTTAAGAGGATGCAGGCTCAGATTCGTCGAGCCGCTCCTGAGCAGCCTCCTCCTGTTCCAGTTCCAGGGTCATCATCAGCCCCAGGGTCTTCTTCGGCCCCAGGGACATTCTCTGCTCCCGGGCCATCTATGTCTCCTGATTTCCAGGCCTTCATCTCATATGAGATTCGCTCTCAGATCCAGGAGCACCAGTCTTGGATTGAGCAGCGAGATACAGCTTTTCATGCGGAGATGGACTCACGTTTTCAGGAGATTCGCAATGATATGTCTTACTTTGCCGACTCCATGAGATTCGTGGACTCGCAATTTGAGGCACTCTTTGCGAAGTTCAACATGCTTGGTCCTGATCCCACCTCCTTTGCTCGACCACTTCCCTCATCCGGCCCTCCATTTCCTGTCCGGGCTCATCCTACCTCTTCACCAGCATAGCCAGGTGTTGCAGGGATTGATCTAGAGGAGGCAGGCTCTTCTTCTGATGAGGATGATGATGATGGTGACGAGCAGATGGCCGAGGGTGATGCTGAGGAGAGCTCGTCAGAGGAAGATGATGCTGAGGAGAGCTCGTCTGAGGATGATGGTGGCGCCAAGTGATTTCCCCTTATTTGATGATGTCAAAAAGGGGGAGAGTTATTGATGAGAGAGACTTATATTTTGTGTTTGTATTTTGTATTTATGTTGGACATCTTTTCGTGTTATTTTTAGTATTGTGGACATGTACTGGATATTTGATGTGTTTGTGTTGTGAACATGTATGAACATGATTATCTTTTATGGCATGAGTTATTTTTGGCATGGACTTGTATATGATTGCTTTATTTGGTGTCGCTCATCATATACCGAGACTCACCAGTTCTTGGTCGGTTAATGACCGAAGTGTTGGCCCAAAGGCCATTAGCCCAATATCCCGATGAATATTTTGATGATAACAAACCATATTTAGTTATGTACTTAACAATTTTGTTTAAAAGTATTTCAGGATCAAAACAAGTTGATTTGACGGCTCCACTATCAAGACTCACAAGTTTGGACGCCGCTAAAGATTTGCATTCCCAAGCCAAGCACAATAGAAAGCTTCGGAATCAAGACATTGAAGAAAAGACCAAAGATTTGTATTTTTCTTTTCTTTTAGATTTTATGTCAAAACCTAGATGTTAGAAGTAGAGTTATGGGATTATCACTTTCACACACATTTGTGGTTCATGGCTTCAAAAATAATTTCAATTTCTATTTCCAACTTAGTTTTAGAGTTAACATATTTTTGGAAATTAGTTGTAGAAACTTTAAGTTTTGGAAAAACGATTTTTGGAAAAACAAGTTTTTATCAAAGAGGATCTTTATCAAAATGTTTTAACATGTTAGAGTAGTGACTTATGATCATACTCCTATTTTTATAAGGTCCAAAACCTCAACCCAAAAGACCAAACCCAAAACCCAAGTTTCTGGTTTCTGCAGAGTCTGATTTTTCAGATCTGACAGAAGCCGGTCGACCGTCCGGGTCGACCGACGTGCACGCTGTGCATGTGTGCACGTCGGCCGACCGCTCGGGTCGACCGGGAACTTTACAGTGCTCTCTGTTTGTTTGGGTCGACCGCGGCGGTCGAACGATGTCCCCCAACGGTCAGAAATATGACCGTTTAAGGTCGACCGTCCGGGTCGACCGGCAGCTGTCAGAAAAGTCTGACAGACTCCAACAGCTATATTTTTCTGACTGTTTTTGTTGGGATCTCCACCCAACGAATTTCTCCACCAGTTTTACCCTGTCTTCCATCCCCTATAAATAGGTGGTCACTTCAACATGATAAGACAACAATTTTCACAACAATTTTACAAGTGATTTTTCAAGCTTTCATTTTAGCAAAAGATTTCCAAAGCCAAAATTTTCAAACACCCTCTTGAAGCTATACCTCTACTTCACTCTAGATATTTGCACTACACAATCCCAAATTCTACATCTACATATTGGTTATAGGATTGTGCTAAGTGAGCTATTTGTGATCAAGTGTGATCATCTTTCTTCTTGAGCGAAGTTGTAGAGGCATCGGCCTCAAGCGGGCTAGTGTGCTCCGGTGGTGTTGCGGCATCACGAGAGATCGGACAAGTGTGTCCTTGTATTGGCGATCCAGTGGGATCAACAATAGTGGAAATCCTTCAAGTTTGAAGGCGGGGACGTAGAGCGTGGCTCGAACCTCGGAAACATATACTCGTGTTTGCGTTTGCTCGAATTTTCTCTAAACTCAAACTCCTTATTTCTTGCACTACTTATTGTGTTTATTATTGCTAGTCTTTTTAATTCCACATTATTGTCAAATTTCATATAGCCATCACCTATTCACCCCCCCTCTAGGTGATTTCACAAAGTGGGCATCCCCACTATTTCAGAGATCTGAGTATATTTCTCTGAATAACCAGGAGATATCATGAACAGATTACTTCTCTTAAGAGGACTTCAAGTGTCCTATTTATAGGCCTCATGACCTGATCGCACCGCCGCTCCTTCAAGCTTAGAAGCGCGAGCGAATTTAAGACATTTATTGAGCCTTGAGAAAGGGAATAGTCTCCCTCAAAATTGCACGAGGAAGCAATGATCTTTCTCGTTAATGTAAGAGAGGTTATTCTAACCTCGAAAAGGGGCAATCCTTCTCGTAACTAGCCGAAAGCAGTTAGCCTCGGGAAAGGAACAACGTTCCAAGTCCAATTTGAAGCGAATCTACTCCGGGAGGCTCAGACGCGGAGCTATCCAGACGCGAAGCTACTCAGAGTCACGAATCTACACGATTCCTCGGTGAACTTATTCTAATCTGGAAGCTGGATTGAAAGTAAAGTTGAACTTAACCACCATGGCGACGTTCGTACTTCACATATCATCAATCAAAGCAATTCAAAGTATTTCGAAACCTGAACCATTCCATTGCAGACCTTCAAAAACTTTGAAGGGGTCTTGTTGACACTCTAAAAAGACAAGATTCCTGACTGGCCTGAACAATGTCAAAACTTATTGACATTTACAAAAGACAAGTGACAGACAAGCTGACGACCAGTTTTTACCCATCTCCGAGGGACAAATCAGCAACTTGGACTCTACTGATCCAGTGAAGCAAACATGAGCCCAGATTGTCTATGAAGAGGCCTAAGAAGGTCTAAGATGCTAGGTTAGCTCAACACTTAGCATTATATAAGCCCGAGGGGATAGCCTCACTTGAGAGGCTAAGTTTGTCCAACTTCGCCTTGAAAATGTTCAAAGCTCATCAGTGAGCTAACTTACAGCTTCGCCTGAAGTGCTCAGTTAACTCCGCAGAGAGTTACCTTCGCTCGAAATCATACGCAACCGCGCAGAAGGATGGAAGCTTCGCCACAGATATTTATCCAGCTCTGCTGAAGTGCTTTCTTCTGACTTCGCCATATGCTCCTTCCAGCTCTGCTGTGAGCTCGACACGGCAGCTCCGCTGCGGGTCTTTTATGGTCAACCTTTGACCAATTAAATCTCCAGATGAGATCAAATCTATTCAAGATCAAGATCAAATCTAATCGAGATCAAATTTGAGATCAAATTCAGCAGTTGTTTACCATAATCTCTTGACTCTCCTAAACCAAGTAAGAAAATCAGGGGAGTTCTTTCAGTTATTTGGAAAGAATCAAAACAGATCAGGAGATCGACGCTACCTGCTATTCCTAGCTTCGCAGAAGCTGATTCTAGCCTCGCAGCAAGGCTGCTTTCTAGATTTAAATAGATTGACTCAATCTATTTCGAATTTTTAAGGGACAATTATACCCCTTCTCTCCTTATAAATAGCCCACCAGAGGCACAAGAAGAGACACGCATGACACACGCGCACAGGCAAAAGAGATGCATAGAGAGAGAGACGGCTAAACAGAGATATATTCTCTTGCTTCTAAGAATTCAGAGAATTCAGAGAACTGCTTCTCTAATCAGGGTGTTGATACCCTAAGATCTTCCTCTCAAGGAATCTCTGGAACCAGGTGAGAAGGAATTCCTAAGTTGAGGCAGTTTTGAGAAGTAACAAGAGGGTTCTACCAACCTTCTATTCTCCGATTCCCCGAACCAGGCGAGAAGGGAATCCCATCGATCGCATCGTCAAAGGGACAAAGTGGTAGCGTGCTGACCAGACTCCTATCGGCACACTTCTCTAGAATCTCAGAGGAGATCTACTTGTAATCTTTTTAGAATACTTGTAATTTAGCTCCTCGACCCCTTTTTCTTATAAGTTTTCCCCTTTTGCAAAATCAATAAAAAATAGTGTATAGTGATAAATGTCAAGAAAATTTTTACTGCAGTGGACATATAAGTGGCCCTGGACTCTGCTCAAGAAAGTAGAGCCCAGAAGCCCTCAGATTTGCTACATTTCAGTGACAATCTGAGTGAACTGCTAACCTGTATTTTTAAAGATTGGCTGAATTATAAAGCTAAATCTCTGCAGCTATTTATTATCTTGATTAACTCACTGTACATACTTTTTAACCTCAACAGTAAATTGATGTTAGCTAAATGCTAAAAATGGTTTAGACTTTGCATTTAGGCACGTGTCTAATTCGTTTACATTTTATATTACTGTTGAAGAGTACTGGAGCAATGGTATGTGTGCATAGCATATAGTATAGGAACACTTTTGAATTGTTTACATTACTTAAGTGTTGCTTTTCATGTACACATTGCGCTAAATTGATTTAAAAGAAGATAAGGTGGGGAAGTTATTACCCTCCCTTAGCCCACAAACAATCTCCTCACTCACTAACCCAAGCCTAACTAAAACTGAGTAGACGTTGGCCCTAGGGACATCCCAGACTCATATAAGAGACTAATCTCAGGGGGAAGTTGATTAGAATTTGACTCTTACCAAATCGGAATTTAAGGTTGGGGATTGGGGACGAAATCCCTAAGATTGGTGGTTTGGCATAGTTAGGCTTGTTGCTTAGGCATAGATACCTCTCACTGATCTTACCCCTACTCGGCCGATTAACTTGTGGTCAGATTCGATAATATACCTCCCGTAGACAGTCTAACCAGTTAGGAGTCATCTAAGTCTAAGGTTTACCTTAACTTAGGTTAGATTTTTCTTTTTATTTGTTTATTTGCTTATTTTTTGTTTGATTCTGACTTTTCTTGTGTGATATGACTTATAACAATAATTTTTTCAATTTTAATGGTAATCCATGTTACACTCTGACCTCTTTTCAGATATTACTAACCCGGCATATCATAACTTTAACCAACCTACTATGCCGGATTGGTCTTATCCGAATCAATACATGCCCCAATCCCAATACTATGAACAATACAGGAATAATCATCACTACTCTTCATAGTTAATGGGGATACAACTCCCTGTAGGCTGTCTAAAAATCACTAAAGACAAGTCATCAAAAAGCAGAGTTCAAACTGCAGACGTAAGACTAATCATCGCCACTAGCGTAACATCAAGACGCAAGGATTGAAACCCGCGTCTCAACATCACTGCAATGACCAAGACGCGGAGCATGAAAGTCGCATCTCAGCATTACTATAGTACCAAGAAGCAGAGCCCAAAGCCCGTGTCTCACGTGAAGCTTGACGCAGAATTTGAAGCTCGCGTTTCTCAAGCATCATCTCAATGGCAAAACGCAAGGCCCAAAGCCCTTGTCTTAGTTATAACTGCCCTCATTACTGGGTTAATTACTGCTCACGTAATAAGGGAGTTAACCCCCATTATGGAGTATTTTTAGAGGACATTTTTACCCCCTAAAACCTCTATAAATAGCCCAGTTTGTTATGGAAGAGGGGTCGGAAAAATATGGTCTGAAGAACTTCAGTTGTAAGCCATAGAAGGACCAAGATCTCCAGCTAAAAGAAAAAGAAAGTTCAACTCTTCTAACAACTTGCTGCGTATAAGTTTGTTTTTGCTTACGGTCTCTTTGAGATTATCGTCGGATAGAAGCTGTGTTACTTCGCTCACCGTCTAAAGAGAATATTCCCAAGAGATCTTGACGTTCACTTGGTCAACGAAAAACAAGATTCACTTTCCATCGCCACATCAAGAACCCAGCATTAAACAAAAGGGAGATTTGAGCTTAAATATCTTCCCTTGCTTGTAACCGGATTATTGATCTGTTATAATTTTCTTTACAATCAAATAAAGAATTTACACGCCTCTTCAATTTTCCTACCAAACACTACCCCGAGTCATATTATCAACCACCTTACCAATATCTGGCTTTATATACGCCTTCTCCCGAACAATTAGAAGAATTAATTGACTGGGAAAAGAGGATGGAAGCCAAAGACGAGCTTGAGTGATGAAATTCAAATTTTAGAATACTTAAAATCCCGTTAAAATTTTCAAATTACAAATCCTTACTCTGTTTTTCAAGAAGAACGTACCAACTTAGAAAAGAGTATGAAATCCATGATTCAATTCCAAAGTGATCCACTCGATATGATAGAAGCAAAACTTAGTAAATTGAAAAACATGCGTAGGAATAAGGAAACTCTCCCTACCCAATCTTTGACTATTTCCAACACATCTAGCCATATTAATAAAAATCAAGAATCATGATATCTTGAAGACTTTAACCAAGATTCAATTTCACCACAAAACCTTGAACTTGACCAATATCAACCCATTGACGAATTGGCAAGTTTTCATTTTAGTGAGATTGAACTTGATTATGAATGTGAACACGATCCCCAACTTTGTGATTCAGTTCCTATCTTCGAATCTATGTTGACTCTGATATTCTTACCACATTTGGACCAAATTCCCGAGCCAATATTTATTTCCGTGCCCATAAATCTAGAAATTAAATCACCAATTTTGGATAGTCACATTCCATTGATGGGAAAAGAATGTGAATTTCAATTATTGGATTTGGACTCAACGTTTGCACCAAAACTGACTCTTGAACCCAAAGTTAATTTTTTCGAGTTAGTATTGGTTCTTGAACCTATCATTCTTGAGCCCAAGTCAACCATTCCATCAAGTCACATTCTTTTGTTGGACATACGTATAGACCATAATGACTCCGTGATGATTTTTCAAGACTAGTCATGTACAGGAATAAGTTTCATGATAGGATCTTTCATAATCCTATTCATATTGGGGACTGTAAATATGTAAATAGAAAAGAGGTCAATAAAGGTGGGTTTCATGAACCACCACATTATCTTGATTGGGTTGTAACACTTGACCCAATCAGACCACCATCGGAACCCCCACCTTAAGGTAATATTTCCCTTCCCTTTCTTCTTTTTCATGCATATATGCATTAATTCATACTGTGAAGACAATGCATGAGATACGAATGGGGAGGGTTCTAATATGACTTAGGTTTTCCTTTTATTATTAAAAAAATTATTCACATTTTCTTTACTTTAATTTTTTTTTGAAAATAGAAATAATATTTTGACATATTTTTTGTAAGAAATTAAGTCAATTTTAAGGAATAGGAGAATCATAATTAGGATTTCTTATACTTAGTCAAAATAAGATTATTTGTTTAACTTTCAAGGTTAGGAAGAAAATTTAGAAAAGTAAATTAGTCTTAATTTTTACCTTGATAATATATGCATGCTTTATATACTCACACTTAGGATTTAAAAACAAAAATTCTTATGCCTTATTTATAAAAAAGAAAGAAAGAAAGAAAGAAAAATAAAAAGAAACATATATATATAATATATCAAAAATCCCCTGATTAAGCTGAGTATTTGTGCCTCATAAAGCATAAGTATTCACGCCTAAAAGCGGTTCATATAATAAAATCCTTAGTTTTGTGGCCTTGTTTGCTCGAGTCCTTAAGTCCTTGGGGTGTTTTTCACCCGGTGCCCTAAAACCGTTTGGTTTGGGAGTCATCGATTAAAGGTTCATTACATGGCAGATTAGAAAGCCTAATAGAACTAAGGAATAATATCACAAAAATAATAATTAAAAAATAAAAAAAGAGAAAAAATATGTATAATAAGACAAAGAGTTAGAGTTAAAGAATCTCGAGTCAAAATTTCATGAACACAAAAGTGCATTACTTAGGGTAAAGTAATAGACTAGATGAGAAATACAGTTTGACTTCATGCCTTGATTTATAACAAGTTTTTGAATAAAGACTAAACTTAAGAATGAAAAGTTCAATTTTCCTATAACTTATATATTACTTAATTCTTACAATAATACTGCAAATATTTTTCTCTTTCAAAATGTGTTTTCAAAATACTAACACTTTGTTTCTCTTTCTTTATGGATTTTGTGCGTGTAATCCACTAAAAGCACTCACGAGATAAAACTCGTTCTCTAGAGGGAACTTAAAGGTTTAATGGTTTGTTGCACATGCTCAGTGCAATCGCGTGGCCTGCGAAAGTGATCTAATAATCTTTAATTTAGTTTTGTTATTTTTCTTGAGGACGAGCAAAAGATAGGTATGGGGGTGTGATCGGTCGCTGATATTGCATATTTATTATCATATTCTCATATTTATTATATAATAAACTCTATTTTTAATCCTATTTATTGTCTAATTTATATGCAATCCCATTATTAAGGGAGATAGAAGAGAAACAAGTCTAAAAGCCCATTAAAATTCTTATTTAATTCAGAATTAATTCAAATTAAAGATCAGAATAAATCAGAGAAGATAAAACTAGTTGAACAAGTAGTTAAAACAAGATCTTTATAAATCAATTGGTTAGAGTCAAAGATCAAAGGAGGTTTCATCAAACCAGAACTAAAAACTACAAATCCAGCGAGAGATAAAACCATATCGCGAAGCCAGAGAGCAGCGCCCCCAGGTGTGGCCACCTGGCCATACCCAGGCACGAAAACGCGGCCAAAGCTGCATTTTCGCGGCTTTGTTAGGGTTGTTTGGGGAGCGTTTGCTCCCTCTATCTTCGTACTCTCTCCCCTATTTGGTTTTTACCTATAAATACTCAGTTTTCAGAGACTATAAGGGACGATCAAGCAGAGATAGATTCTTAAGCTAGTTTTTTATTATTTAGTGTAGATTTTTATTTTTCTTTTCATTTAATTTTCAGTTTTCATTTATGTAATTCAGAGGAGATCAGACTTTCATAGGAGAATGAGAGTGAATCTTGTGCTGAGAGTGACACTGGTGTAAATTATTCTTCTCTTATCTTATTATTACCACATTGAATCTAAAGTACATTTTTTGTGTTCTTTATTTTTGTGTTCTTCTTCTTCTTTTCTACTTCTCTCCTTTTAGTACCAAGTGCAATCCACATGAGTCGTATAGCATTGAAAGAGCCTTGCTTTTGCGAGTGCCACTGATAGCTCATGACGATAGATTTTAGTCTCAATCTGTATCATTTCATACTTGTATCATCTTGATGATGTAATGTGGAAGAGACGATAATCAACTCTTATGGGCTATGCGCTGATTGCCTCAACTTCCAAGTAACATCGTCGCCACAAATTCAAGGAAAGTATATGGCCAGAGAAGGTAAGTATTTCTTTTAAGTTTTCTTTCCTTTCTTTTAACTTTTAGTTTAGATCACCGGCACCACAATCTCTCAACTTTTTTATCACTCTTTTTAATTTCTTTATATAAATTCATTTTCTATTTTCTTCACCTTCTCAATCTACCACTTTCTTCTTAACTTAAATGTAACTTATTTTTCTTTTTCTTTTCAAGAACTAAAAGAAGGTCTTTAACCATTAATTGTAACTTAAAAGAGAACTTACTCAAAAGCTTCCATCGCTAGTCCCTCCTTGTGGATCACGACCCATATAGTCACTTCCTATAGCGGTAGTATTGAACACTTGCACATTCTATTTTGTATATCTAAAATTTTATATTTTATGTGCAGATTCAAATTCAATCAGAAATCTGCATCCCTTCACAAGCCTAAAGGTTGCGTTCCCTCCATCAAATTGAAGAACGCAGATCTGCGTTTCTAGATGATTCAGAGCCGCGTCCTCTCAATAATTCAGAGTCGCGTCTCTCAATGATTCAGAGCCCCGTTCTCTCAACAATTCAAAGTTGCATCTCTCAATAAATTAGAGTTGCGTCCTCTCAATAATTCAGAGTCGCGTCTCTTAATGAATTACAACCACATCTCTCAATAATTCAGAGTCGCGTTTCTCTCAAGAGCCGCATTTCTCTCAATGAATCAGAGCCACGTCTCTCAAAAAAAAATTTCAGAGTCGCATTTCTCCTACAAGTCAAGACTGCGTCTCACTCACCACTCAGTGCTATCTGAGTTTCCTCTCTATAACTCATAGTCGTGTCTTAACAGATGACTAAGGACTGTGTTTCCATAATAGCCAAAGATAGCGACTGTGACAGCTGTGTTCTCTCACGCAACAAAGAGTCCGTCTGATTCTCAAATGCAAAGAAGGAATAAAGACGAGACAAAAATTTGATAACTTTTATTATTTATATCCAAATGATAAAAGTGATACAAAGATTCTCTTATTTGACAAGTAGAGTGTTACAAAAAATATATACAAAATAAAGAAGGCTAATCCTGCTCCACCAAAGAATAGATCCGTTCCCGGAGGCGCTGCATCTTGTGCTGGCATGCCTTCTCAACTTCTGCGTAAGCTTGAACCCGCAATTCTTCTTTAGATAAGAATCTCTTCGTAGCCAGATGCGCTTGAAGAGACTCCAACTTGGAAGAATAGGCACTAAGATCTTCTTGGACCAGCTTCTTGGCAGCTCCAGTTCTTCCAGCCTTTCTCTGGCAGCAACAAGCTTCTGCTCGTTGACTTGAATCATGGCTTTTGCCTTGGCAATAACTGCCCGAGCAGTGATAATGACTTGCTCTGTATTCTTAGTGATGGCCTAGAATTCCCTAGAATCGTCAACCAATCTTTGATAGTTGGCTTGAAAGTTATGGAGATGACGGGCCTCTTCAGCCATCTGCTCATCCATCTCTTTCCTCGTGTTCTTGAGCGGTGCGGAGCTTATTCAGCATCGATCGAGCCTTGTCCATTGGACTAACCTTTTCCAGGGTCCTTAGTTCCCTCAGGCATTTCCCCAGCTATTTGACCAGCGTCAAATACGCCCTAACTTGCTTCGAGCTTCCAGTATGACTGATGTTCCCAATCTGATTTTCAAGAAGCATTCGGGCAAACTCGAAGGAACTACTCCCAGAGAGGACCAATTCGACGCAAGACTTCATTGAGGTGAAGAATTGTTATACCATCTGATGTGTCAATTCTTCCATGATGTCCATGGCTGGAGATAACCCTGTTGGCCGGATCCTCTTTCTACGATGGTGCGTATAGTGTCCATAGAGGCGGGAGCCAACTCACCAGGGCAGAGACAAGGCCACCAGCAGGTTCTGTCAATACTGAGATCATGGCTGACACCTCTGGGATCATTATTGTGGTAGCCTCTGAAGCAACAGGGGCAACACAGACTCCACAACACCTGGTTCACTGGCCGAAGTCTGATGGGCGTTGTCCTCTGCGCTAGTGCTTGCCACGGGAACCTCCACTTGAGCTGGCCTAGTACTCTCTGCAACCATAAACATCAATATTAATAATAACAATGAGAACAGAGTATATGGCACATCTTTGTTCTGTTACCAAGTTGAGGATCTAAAGATGGTAAGTCCTTTGGCAACCGCTTTGGGATGAGGGTTCCCCGGTCATGGTGGTTATACCCTCACGAAGCTCCTAGTAGCAGGAACTTCAAGGCCCTCCGGTTGGGCCAGCTCCTGGAGCATCTCCTCAATATCGGAGAAAGTCGTAGGTTGACTACCGGTAGCCATTCCTGTAAAAGAAATTCAAATGACGGGTTAAAACATCTTCCCAACTCGACGGAGAAATAGTTAAGGAAGATAGAAGAAATACCCTCAGCGGTAGTGACCTCTCCCGACGGCGGAACCATCGCAGGAGCATAAGCCTGCATCTCTTCTTCTAAAATATGTGAAATTTGCTGGTATCAGGAAGAGCGGGTTCATTGCCAAAGTCAACTTCTTCGCCCGAATAATAGCTGTGTTCTTCAGACGACGAAGCTGACACTTGAACCCAGGAGACTCAGTAATTGGGGCTTTACCACTAAGAACCCCGGTGGTAGGGCTAAGATCCACAATTCGGGAAGCGGGCATCAAAACACTAGGGGAACCCGATTGTGTCACCTCTATCCCTTTCTCCTGAGTTGAAGAAGTCTCATGCTAAATCGAAGTTCTCGGTTGGGATAGAACTTTAACTTCGGCCCTCTCCACTACTTCTTCAGGCAGTTCAGCCCCTTTAGCCACGGTGGATTAGCTTGCAGGCTCTTCCTTTGCCAGGATTGCTGGGCCCCTACTGCGCAAACCTTGGGGGCAAAGAGTCGGGACTGCCTCCTCCTCTTCTTTTTCATCCTCATGCTTCTCAGCACCAGGAAGGATTATTTCAGGCATCCGGGTTGAAGCTTCAGCCTCAGATCCTTTTCTAGCCTTCTTCGGGCTGGGCTCGCCTTGGGAAGCGGAGGCTCGAGGACGTTTAGGCATGGCACGTCGAGCCCTCTGGATGGGGTGTTCCCTGCAGCTCCTGCTTCAGACACTGACACTAAAGCTGCTCTTGTCCTACTGGCCTCTCTTTCTGCCTCCTTCTTAGCATCTTGTTATTCGATCATCCCTCGCATTCGACAACCCTTGGTTCTGACCTTGGCCTTGTACGTGCATTCAATGCCCTTGATGCACGAAGTGTTTATTCCAAATCCGGGCACCTTATTCGCCATGAAGTACCATGTACAGAAGCCAAAACTGGCATAAGAGTTCGGCGTCTTGTGAGGGAGGATGAAGACAGCTCCAGTTCCTTTTACTATGCTATAATACCATGCTCGGGCACCTTCGAATAGATTTTCATTGAAGAGAAAGTTTAGATTGGGGTTGCCGACATACAGTTGGTCATAACCAAACTGTTGGGCAAACCGACAAGGCATACAAGGCTCTACCGTGTAGGTGTCGAAACACCAAGTACCCGGGCCGAATATTTATCAGCCACCAGAAAATGCCGGAAGATAAATGAGTGAAGCCATCGGGGCCAGCGGGGTCTGCAAATTTATCCCCTAAGAAGCGTCATGAATCTCAGGGAAGCACCGGCCCAGTTGGTAATTACCCCCATTCAGAATCGTCTTTCAGATGTAGAACATATAATTTTGCAGCCAGCTTGAAATCTCCAATTGCTGCATTAAGGCGTGAAACCTTCAGAGGCAGACATCACCGTCATCAGCGAGGGACAATGCAGAACGTACTAGGCCATCAGGTACGTATATGGGAGCTCGACCCTGGGACTGGGAGTCTTAACCAGGGGACGACTGTTGGAATCCGTAACTGGGTGGCCCTCTGCGTCTATGATTGCTTCCACTTGGCAGAAGCTCTTCGCTAACGTGCGCAGTCCACTCTGGATCCCGACCACCATCGCTGGAAGGAGGGATATAGACTTCCCATGGACAAGTAGGACTGCCGGATACACTACGTTAGTAACGACCACCTCATGCGATAATGTAAGCACCACACATCACTTTAGCCACAATATGAGGAAATCCGCCAACGGAGCCCGGTCAGACATCAGGACTTTGGCTTGATGATGGAAGCTTTCAAAGACCGTATCTGGCTTGAAGGTATCTTCATTGGACTCGGTGGTGTAAGAGCTGGTGGATGCACTGATTCTTTTAAAAACTTCTTCATTAGTGCTAGAAGCTAGCTGAGATATCGGGTTAGCCTTATTCACCCTGGGGAACAGATAAGTCGCCCATGACATCTGCTTGATCCATCCGGTCACCTGCCCACAGATGTGAAATTGTCACAGCACTTCCCAGTATGTCTCGTGCACCAGAGGATCGCTCTTTTTCAACAGATGAAGCTTCTCTGTTGACGGAACATATTCCTCATAAGGGGCGTCTCCAATCATCAGCCCCGAGACTTCATACATCTCATGAAGGGCGAGCTCCATTTTCCCTGAGGGGGTAAAAAATGTGCAAGTCTCTGGATTATAATGCTCTAGGACAGCGTAAAAATGTTGGGTGCTCTGCGAGATGCCGTATTGAACAGCCCTTACAGCCCCGTACAGCCCAGCCTGTAGCAGAAGATCTCCAATTCTGCCAGACCAAACCCCACCATTCTACCCTACCAGTTCTTATCGGTAGAATGGACCCACCCGATGACACGAAATTCAAAAGAAAAATCACCCCTCATATCTAAGAATTGTTTGATGAAGGTGGCTGCAAGCTGGGGGGTCTCTCCCGTCAGGTACTCAGCTCTGACCAAAAACAGGCTGCAACCCCAATACATCCCTCCCATGTCTGATGGTGTAGGCTTCATGGGCACCTATCTTGTCCAAGGAGACTCCAAAAAATGGCCTGATCAGCTCCCAATCTATTGTCCGTCACACGGACATATGTTGCAGATAGGCCAGAGGATACATCCTCTCCATGTTCGAGAGGAAGAACCTTCTATCGCCAATTTGGCGGAGCCATTTATAGTCCTCATCATAAAGGACAGCCTCATCCTCTTCAATTGAGTCGCCAAAGAAGAAGTCGGGCTTTCTCAGTAGTGCACAGGAGTCCGACTCGAACCGGCCATTAGAATTGATTTCGCGAAGGGTCAGCATACTGGCATTACTAATCCGAGTACGTCGCTCCTTCGATTTTCTAGTAGTCACAGGAGCAGTCCTCTGGAGAATGAAGATCAGGTTTGGGTCAGCGCCACCTACATGTCCAAAGTGACACTTCTTGGACACAGGATTTGAAGAGTATCGCACTGCAAAAAGGATAACACAATAGTTAGAAGCTGAAAAAATGTCTAAGTGTTGAAGCTCAGACGCGAGGGTCACCTCAGAGCCGCGTCTAATGACTAAGATGCGGAGCTCAGCGAAACCTGCGTTTAAACTCAAAGACGCAAGGCTCACACGAAGCCTGCATTTAAAATTTCATAACTTAAAAGTTTCTCTAAGTGTTGGACTCAGACGCGAGACTCAGTGAAATCCGCGTTAAACCACAGAGGCACGAGGTTCGCATGAAATCCATGTCTGAACTCCCCACTTAGAAAAATTCTCTAACTGTTGGAATCAAAAGTAAGGCTCGACGAAGCCCATGTTCAACAAACTGACATAGACTCAAGCTGATGAAGCGAAGATGTGAAGATTGTCACACTCGTGTCATGCCTACGAGTGCAAAAGCCGCGTCTGAATATCAAATGCGGGCGTGAGCCTCATGTTGGCGGTTCGATTCAGAAGAGACTTAAGAGTTAAGATAACTCTTCAAGTGGTGGAAACCAATCCAAATGGTTTTTTTTTTATGTGAAACGGGGTCCTCCTGCGTGGAAGAACCACCCATTTGAGACTCTGGAGCGACAGCGCTTGAAGACAAAGCAACTGGTTTGGTCTTTGGGGCCATTTCGACCATGAAGTCTGTGTAGAAAACAAAAGGAAAAGGAAAAATCTCAGAGCTTTTCTTAAGTTTGGAAAACTCTCAACTCAGGGCTCAGAGGAGAAGAAAAGAGTCTAATGATGACTCTTAAAAGACTGATGTCTTTTTATAGACATAGTAATCCATCAAGATACACAACACGTATCTCGAGACCAAGCATCTCTTGACATGTGGCAACATGCCTCAAACGCGAACCTTGCGTGTTAAGAGAACGACGTCTCTTCAAGTTTCGACCGACGCGTGGCAAGGCGCTTCAAAACGGTATCTCTTCCAGTTTCGCTCGACACGTGACAACGCGCCTCAAGCGTGAACATCGCGTGTTAAGAAAAGGCGTCTCTTCAAGCTCCACCAGAAACATGACAATGCACCCAGAATGCGAGTCTCACGTTTCACAGAGCCGCGTCCCCCCAGCATAGACAGGTCCGCGTCTCCACCTTGAAGTTTGCGTTACTTCAACCAAGTGAGAGCTGTGTTTCCACTTAATACTCGCGTGTCTCCGATGAATGAGAACCACGTTCCTACTTTAGATGAGGTACGCATCTCTAAGGCAACGTGACCTTTGCGCCTACAAGACCTGCATTCAATCTTTGCTTAATCAGTTTAACAGTACACTGGCGAAAGCAGATGACTATTTTTCCTAATTCAACAGTACACCAATAACCAGCTCAGAGCGCCGAAGAGGTCCAGACTGCGTATCCAGACACTCATGACGATCAACTCTGGTGACATCAAAGAGTTTAACAGTATACTCATGAAAACCAAGATTCAGACTAGATTGAGCTCAAGGTATCTCAGAAGATTGTCAGTCCAATCTTGAGAGCTTACTGCCAGCAAAAAAATTCATAGAATTTCAAAGCCTATCCCAGTCAACCTTGTGAAATCACCTAGAGGGGGGAATAGGTGACTAGCTAATGTAATGGTGAACTAATGCGGAATTAAAACTATTTATGCAAACTATTTCTTAAGCACAACACACCAAGTATAACCTAAGAGTGTAGCTGAATTTTCCGTGAAGGGTTCTGGACTATCTCCTTAAGATTCCTCTAGATAAGAGTTGAGGTGCCGCTTTGGCTCTCTTGATTGAATACAAGGGTGAGAAAATAATCCCCAAGCAAATATCAATTTGAGCACAAATATATATCAAGCATATAAAGATGAAAGCAATATAAACATGTAACATATAAATACAAGTGAGAGATAGAAAGCGAGCAATCGCAAACACGGGAGAATTATTTCGAGGTTCGAGCACACTTGCTCTACGTCCCCGCCTTTAACACAATGAAGGATTTCTACTAAAAATGATCCCACCGGATCACTCGGTGCTGCAACACCTACAAGCGAGTTCACACTAGAACTCCTTTGGACTCTCTAGTCCCTCTCTTATTCCCACAAGAACAACACACCGCAAGCACACTAGCTTGCCGAGGTCACACCTCTACAATGAGCTCTCACTAGAACTTGAAACAACGCGAACCCGTAAGTCCGCCTCCTCAAAACAAGAATGAAGACTTTGGTGATCACAACACTTTGATCACCTAAAAACAACCTCACAACAACTTTCCTATAGGAATGATATAGCAATGGATAGCTCAAGTATGTGTGAGAAAAATAAGGAATGATTTGGTGGTGAAAAACTCAAAGAAAACTCTTTTACAAAAAAACAATCTTGAAAATCTCTCATTTTGATATGGCAATTTTGGCTCTTAAACAAGTGGAGATAAACACTAAAAGATGTATCAAAAACTAGCATGAAAACTCACTTGAAATCTTATAGAAAATAGTTCAAGGAAGCCCCAATTTATAGGCTCCAAAAATCTGCCTGTTGGAAGCCAACTCAGCAGCTCTGGCTGCTGACGTGTTGGCCCAAAAGGTTACACTCTCCATTTGTTTAGAGTTTTGATGATAACAAAACAAATAAGTGCTATTTGGTACTAATTAGTTTGTTTAGATGAGTTTCAGGTTAGTACCATAAATGGAGGCCATTGCTTAGCTATTGCAAGAATTTCCAGGTTCATGAAGTAAAGAAGGCTTCTTGCACATCAAGGAAAGAACATAGAAGAGAAGGCTCTAGCAAGGCATCGCATGGCTCAAGACTTCAAGATTGCTCAAGATAATTTATTAGATTTATTTTTAGTTTAGAATTTTTGTTAAAGAATAGTGAATAGGTTTGAAGCTCTATCACACACGTTTTTGCGCACATCTTGTTTCCTAACATAAATAGTTTGTATACAATCTTCAACCTACATACTTACTTTGATATACATAATCATGTGTTTTAAGTTTTGTGTTTTATCAAAACTTATTTTGATATTGGAATTTATTACAAAAACTTTGATATACATATGTTTCATGTATATAGGACTATGCTTCAAAATGTTTAAATATCATGTTTTATATTTGGAAGAAGTTTTGGACAAAACGTATTTTCTATTCAAAATCCAAGTTTTAGAAAATACAGTTGTTGGTTTTGGTAAAAATGATAAGAGACAAAAATAGTTCATATTGATTGATATTTGAGCTAAACTTTTTACCACATGTTTATATATCAATGCAAAATGATAAAACTATTTTTGGTGATTTTTAGGAGTGTTAAAAGATTTTTCAAAATATTTTTAAAACTATTTTTCTGTCCATTCCAGACTTCATCCAGTCGACTAGTCTTCTGACTAGTCGACTTGGCTAGAAGTCGGTCGACCGGGTCGGTCGACCGACGTGCACAAATTTGTGCACGTTTGGCAGTCTTTGGACGGTCGACCGACCCGGTCGACCGGTCTGAGAGCAGAGCTCTCTGTTTGTTTGGGTCGACCGGGCCGGTCGACCGTAGACTGCAACAGCTATTTTCTTTGAACTTGCGGTCGACCGGGCCGGTCGACCGTGCTAGCCGTTTGAACAGTAACGGCTAGTTTTCTGAGCTGGTTTATTTTTGTCCTTTTCTTACTTAATTATGTTTAAGTGACATGTTTTGGTTCTAATACTTTCTGATTAGCCTTAAATATGTTTTATCTCCTAACCCTAGCCCTCTTCTATAAATAGGGGTGTTTAGGGAGAGGTTGGTTACTAGAAAAATTCTCAAAAATTTTCAAAAGTTTAAGGCATTCAAAAGATTTGGTTTCTTGGTTTTGTGCTGAAATTCTCTCTCATTTTCTGAAGTGCCTTCAAGAATTCTCTGATTTCATTTTCTTTTCTCCTTACACACAAGAGCTTCATCCCTACTCATTATTTCTCTAAGGACCTTGTAAGGGAAGAGAATTTTGCAAGAGAGAGTTTGTGGTCTTTTGACTACTCAGAGATTGCTTATACTTGAGATTGTGGAGTTGGGTACTCCGGTGTATTTGTGACATCTTTGTGATAGTGAAAGTGGTTGGAATCCTTCTGGGAAAGGCGGGGAAGTAGAGCTGGGTGCTCGAACCTCGATAACAAATCTCGGTGTTTGCGTTTGGTTTACTTGCTCTTATTTCTTGCTCTATTTTCATTGCTCTTATTACTTGCTCTCTACATTCATTGCTATATTCACTTGCTTTGTGAGATTGTTGCTTCATAATTTTTAAATTGTGCATTGATTAGCATTATCACCTATTCACCCCCCCCCCTCTAGGTGATTTTCAATTGGTGTCAGAGCTTGGACTCTAGGTTTTGGCTTAACATCCATAGAGAGATCCTTAAAATTTGCTAATCAACATTTGCATTCCATTTGTCATTCACTAGTAAACATGGCCGATAACATCAAAACCCCTCCTAAATTTGATGGACTCAACTTCCCTATTTGGAAGGTTAGGATGACTATCTTTTTGCAATCCCAAGATAGCTTAGTGGCTAAATCATTGACCAAACCCTATGTTGCACCCGATAGTGATGAGAGCACATGGACCGACTTCAACTTTAGAGAATATGAGGCTAACTCCAAGGCCCAAAATTCCCTCTCAACCGCCTTGAATGAGGATGATCTTGGTAATTCATTACCAATCCACCTATGAGATTTGGCAACACTTATTGGTCACACACGAAGGGACTTCACAAGTCAAGAGAGCTAAGATAGATCTCTTGAGGTCCCAATATGAGTCTTTTAAATGATTGATGATGAATCTATTGATTGTATGATTACTCGATTTACTAAAATCACCAATGGTCTTTCTTCTTTAGGTGATGATATTTCCAATGATCAAAAGGTGCGGAAAGTGATTCGGGCTCTTCCTACATCATGGGAGATCAAGGCCACCACCCTAAAAGAATTGAACGACAAGGATGAGATGGACCTCATTAGTCTCATTGGGAACCTAAAAACCCATGAGATGGAAAAGAAAGCAAGAGAAGAGGCCGCTCCACTAAAGAAGAAATCCTTGGCCTTCAAGTCTTCATCCACTCTTGAAGATGATGAAGAAGATGAAGAAGAAGATGAGGAGCTATCACTACTTGTTCGCAATGTGAAGAGAATGTACCGGAGGAACAAGCTCAACTTCCGAAGGAAATTTGAAGGCAAAGAGGAGAGGAAAATCATATGCTACAATTGCCGAAAGCCCGGACACATCATGGCGGATTACCCGGAGTTCAAGAAGAAGATGACCTCCTCCTTCAAGCCAAAGAAATCGGAAGAAAAGAAAGCGTACAAGGCAACTTGGGATTCGGAAAGCGAGTCCGAGGAAGAGGCGGATGTAGCGAATATGTGTTTCATGGCAAACACACCAAAGGTAACCCCTCAACCTCTTGATGATAAAGATGATGAATTAAGTAAGGAAGTTCTTGCTCATGCCTTTGTTGAACTTTCCTAAACTTATGATAATAAGAAGATTGAATGTTTTAAATTGCAAAAAGAAGTTGCTTTTCTCAAAAATTAACTTGCTATGGTTTCTAAAGAAAAGAATGATATTTCTTCTAATCTTATTTCTATTCAAAATGAGTTTAATGCCTACAAGGTTTCTTGTAAAGGAAAATCTCCTATTGTTGATGAAAAAGAAAATTCCTCTCTAAAAACTAAAATGGTTGATTTTGAAAAGGTTTTGAAAGACTGTGCTTTTAACACTAAGAAACTTGAAGAAAAGTTTTTCAAAAAGCACACCTCTCATGCTAAAAATTCACATGCTCACACTACACATAACACTTCTCATGCTAAATCTTTTCATGCTCACAACTCTCATGCTCACAAATCACACACTCACTATGCTTTTAAATATGGTAGAGTATATAGATGCACATATTGTGGTAAGAATGGACATTTAGCTAAATTTTGCTATGACCAAGTTAATAGATCAAATAATCTTGTTTGGGTTAATGAAACTAACCCTCTAGGACCCAAGAAAATGTGGGTACCAAAATCAAGTCCTAAATTATTTGATATAGGTACACACTAAGGCTCCAAGACGTAGGGAGCGGTGGTACCTTGATAGTGGTTGTTCAAGACATATGACGTGGGATATCAATAACTTTACAACCCTATCAAGGTACGAGGAAGGTGGCTCCGTCACCTTCGGGGATGACTCCAAAGGCACTATCATCGGTATAGGTAACATTCAAATTGGTGCATCTCCCATTATAGAAAATGTTGTACTTGTTGATGGTTTGAAACATAATTTGCTTAGTATTAGTCAATTTTGTGATCGTGGACTTAAAGTTGTTTTTGATGATACTTCTTGCAAGATTTTTGATATTAGATCCAATGATTGTATTCTTACCGGTTTTCGTGATGATAATGTTTATATTATTGACATGCTTAATATGGAATGTTCTACTAAATGCTTAAATACTTTTGATGAAAATTCTTGGCTTTGGCATAGAAGATTAGGACATGCATCTTTTGACCATCTTTCTAGGATTAATTCTAAGGATTTGGTGAAGGGTATACCTTACTTGAAGTTTGAGAAAGACCGCATTTGTGGTGCGTGCCAACTTGGGAAACAAACCAAGTCTTCCTTCAAACCAATCAAGGATATCATGTCAACTAGGCCTTTAGAATTAATTCATATGGATCTTTTTGGACCTACTAACACTAAGAGCTTAAATGGTAGTACATTTGCATTTGTTTTAGTTGATGATTTTTCCCATTTCACTTAGGTTTTCTTCTTGGAACACAAAGATCAAACTTTTTCTCATTTCAAAATTTTTCGAAAAAGGGTTAAAAAAGAAAAAGGTTTTCCGATTTTGAAAATAAGGAGTGATAGAGGTGGTGAGTTTGTTAACCAACTCTTCATGACTTATTGTGATGAAAAGGGAATTAAGCATGAAATGTCTTGTCCTAGAACTCCACAACAAAATGGAGTTGTAGAAAGGAAAAATAGAACACTTCAAGAGATGGCTAGGACAATGATAAGTGAGTATGACCTCCCTCATTATCTATGGACCGAGGCCGTAAACACCGCATGCTATATATCAAATCGTATTTACTTATGTAAAAATTCTTCTAAAACATCTTTTGAAATGTATCATTCTAGAAAACCTAATGTTTCATATTTCAAAGTTTTTGGATGCAAGTTTTTTGTTTTGAACACTAAAGATAACTTGGGTAAATTTGATGCTAAGGCTTATGAAGCAATCTTTGTTGGATATTCTATAACTAATAAAGCTTATAGAGTATTCAATAGATCTTCACTTACCATTGAAGAATCCATGCATGTTAAATTTAAAGAATCTAATGTGTTTGTTGAGAATGTTGTAGAGATTGAACCATTAGGTGAAGACATGAAGAGACTATCCTTGAAGGACTCACCCACTCAAGATGATAAGTAAGAACCAATTGGTGACGTTCAAGAGGATAAGGAGGAAAGCTCTCAACCGCTTCCTAAAGCTTGGAGATATGCCACAAATCATCCCAAGGAGCTCATCTTAGGTGATGCATCTAAAGGGGTAACAACTCGCTCCAAACTCCATGACCTATGTGGTAATTTTGCTTTCATTTCTCATTTTGAACCCAAAAGCATCCTCGAAGCCGAGGCGGACTCATATTGGTTGCTAGCCATGCAAGAGGAACTCAATCAATTTGAGCGCAACCAAGTTTGGCACCTTGTTCCTAGGCCCCACGATAGACCAATAATTGGTACTAAGTGGATCTTTAGAAACAAGATGGATGAGTCCGGAAATGTGATTAGGAATAAGGCTAGGTTAGTGGCCCAAGGTTACACTCAAGTTGAGGGAATTGACTTTGAGGAGACCTTTGCACCCGTAGCACGGCTTGAAGCCATACGGATGACACTAGCTTTTACATCTTTCAAAAATTTTAAATTTTTTCAAATGGATGTGAAAAGTGCATTTTTGAATGGTTTTATAAATGAAGAAGTTTATGTTGCTCAACCTCCCGGTTTTGTTGATCATGTTCATCCCGATTTTGTTTTTAAACTTGATAAAGCTTTGTATGGATTGAAACAAGCTCCAAGAGCTTGGTATGAAAGGCTTTCTAGTTTTCTCATTTCAAATGATTTTATTAAAGGCAAAGTAGATACAACACTATTCACTAAGCATATTGATAATGATATTTTAATTGTGCAAATTTATGTTGATGATATAATTTTTGGTTCTACTAATGAGTTTTTATGCAAGGAATTTGAAAAGGTTATGCAATGTGAATTTGAAATGTCTTCAATGGGTGAGCTTAATTTCTTTCTTGGACTCCAAATCAAGCAATTGCAAGATGGGAACTTCATATGTCAAGCCAAATACGCAAAGGAACTCGTAAAGAAGTTTGGACTTGAAGACTCAAAGGTTTGCAACACTCCCATGGCAACTACCACCAAGCTTGATAAGGATGACCAAGGTAAAAATGTTGATATTAAATTGTATAGAAGCATGATAGGTAGTCTTTTGTATTTGACGACAAGTAGGCCGGATATCATGTTTAGTGTGTGTCTTTGTGCTAGATTTCAATCGTGTCCCAAAGAGTCCCATCTTATTGCGGTAAAACGCATTTTTCGTTATATTAAGGGAACGATTGGAATGGGTCTATGGTATCCGAAAACCGGAGATTTCTCAATGACGAGTTATTCGGATGCCGACTATGCGGGTTGTAGAGTAGATAGAAAGAGTACTAGTGGGACATGTCAATTTCTTGGTAATTGTCTTGTTTCATGGTCCTCTAGGAAACAAAATTCCGTAGCTCTCTCAACCGCCGAGGCGGAGTATGTTGCCGCGGGGGCTTGTTGTGCACAAGTCCTTTGGATGAAACATACTCTCCTTGATTATGATTTGCATTATAACCATATAAAAATATTTGTGATAATACTAGTACTATACATATGACAAAGAATGCAAATCAACATAGTAAGACCAAGCACATTGAGATTAGATATCACTTTCTTAGAGATCATTTTGAGAAAGGAGATATAGATATTGATTATGTTTCTACGGATTTGCAACTTGCTGATATTTTCACTAAACCACTTGATTTTGCTAGATTTTCATTTATTTGTGGTGAACTTAATGTTTGTGTTATTGAATAAAAAATATTTTCATATCCCTTTTTGATGTATGACAAAAAGGGGGAGAATGAGTTTATGTATAGAAATATGAGCTCATATGGTTTTGGTTCCATATGAGTTTATATATGTTTTGAGTTTTTGATGTGTTTTCATGAATTCTTATAATTTGAGTTTAAGTATTTTGCAAGTGTTTTTGGTTTTGGGTAATTTGAGTTTAAGTGTTTTGCAAGTGTTTTTGGTTTTTGGTTTCATAATGTTTACTTGCAAATTACTAATTACATGGTTTTTCTTTGTTTAATATAGCATAATTTGAGGGGGAGCTTTCTCCTCCCCTATACTTTTGTTTATAGCCTATTTGTTTTGTCATCATCAAAAAGGGGGAGATTGTTGGCCCAAAGGTTACACTCTCCATTTGTTTAGAGTTTTGATGATAACAAAACAAATAAGTGCTATTTGGTACTAATTAGTTTGTTTAGATGAGTTTCAGGTTAGTACCATATTTGGAGGCCATTGCTTAGCTATTGCAAGAATTTCCAGGTTCATGAAGTAAAGAAGGCTTCTTGCACATCAAGGAAGGAACATAGAAGAGAAGGCTCTAGCAAGGCATCGCATGGCTCAAGACTTCAAGATTGCTCAAGATAATTTATTAGATTTGTTTTTAGTTTAGAATTTTTGTTAAAGAATAGTGAATAGGTTTGAAGCTCTATCACACACGTTTTTGCGCACATCTTGTTTCCTAACATAAATAGTTTCTATGCAATCTTCAACCTACATACTTACTTTGATATACATAATCATGTGTTTTAAGTTTTGTGTTTTATCAAAACTTATTTTGATATTGGAATTTATGACAAAAACTATGATATACATATCTTTCATGTATATAGGACTATGCTTCAAAATGTTTAAATATCATGTTTTTGTATTTGGAAGAAGTTTTGGACAAAACGTATTTTCTATTCAAAATTCAAATTTTAGAAAATACAGTTGTTGGTTTTTGGTAAAAATGATAAGAGACAAAAATAGTTCATATTGATTGATATTTGAGCTAAACTTTTTACCACATGTTTATATATCAATGCAAAATGATAAAACTATTTTTGGTGATTTTTAGGAGTGTTAAAAGATTTTTCAAAATATTTTTAAAACTATTTTTCTGTCCATTCCAGACTTCATCCAGTCGACTAGTCTTCTGACTAGTCGACTTGGCTAGAAGTCGGTCGACCGGGTCGGTCGACCGACGTGCACAAATCTGTGCACGTTTGGCAGTCTTTGGACGGTCGACCGTCCCGGTCGACCGGTCTGAGAGCAGAGCTCTCTGTTTGTTTGGGTCGACCGTAGCCTGCAACGGCTAGCCGTTTGAACAGTAACGGCTAGTTTTCTGAGCTGGTTTATTTTTGTCCTTTTCTCACTTAATTATGTTTAAGTGACATGTTTTGGATCTAATACTTTCTGATTAGCCTTAAATATGTTTTATCTCCTAACCCTAGCCCTCTTCTATAAATAGGGGTGTTTAGGGAGAGGTTGGTTACTAGAAAAATTCTCAAAAATTTCCAAAAGTTTAAGGCATTCAAAAGATTTGGTTTCTTGATTTTGTGCTGAAATTCTCTCTCATTTTCTGAAGTGCCTTCAAGAATTCTCCGATTTCATTTTCTTTTCTCCTTACACATAAGAGCTTCATCCCTACTCATTATTTCTCTAAGGACCTTTGTAAGGGAAGAGAATTTTGCAAGAGAGAGTTTGTGGTCTTTTGACTACTCAGAGATTGCTTGTACTTGAGATTGTGGAGTTGGGTACTCCGGTGTATTTGTGACATCTTTGTGATAGTGGAAGTGGTTGGAATCCTTCTGGGGAAGGCGGGAAAGTAGAGCGGGTGCTCGAACCTCGATAACAAATCTCGGTGTTTGCGTTTGGTTTACTTGCTCTTATTTCTTACTCTATTTTCATTGCTCTTATTACTTGCTCTCTACATTCATTGCTATATTCACTTGCTTTGTGAGATTGTTGCTTCATAATTTTTAAATTGTGCATTGATTAGCATTATCACCTATTCACCCCCCTCTAGGTGATTTTCATGATGGTCGTTCGCCAACGGTTAGATTTTCGACTGTTGGGGAGGTCGGTCGACCGGCCGGTCGACCACCAACTGGGCAATGGCCTAGCGGTCGACCGCTCGGTTGACTGGGCCATTTCCAGAGAGCAGAAGCTCTCTGGCGGTCGATCGTGCGGTTGACCGGCCAAACCTGTGCACGTCTGTGCATATCGGTCGACCGGAGCGGTCGATCGACTTCTTGTCCGGTCGACCGTCCGATCGATCGACAGAGGATCAGTCCAGGCAATTTGGGGATTTAAAAACTTGACTTTTTGACTTAGATAAAATCTCATAAATTCTCTAAAAATCTACAAAAATAAGTTCAGTATTATACTTTGATATACAAACATGTTTGAGTATAAATCAAAACATGTTATCAACATTTTGAACTATTTTTGTGTCTTAGAAATTTTGCCTTAAAACAAAAACCGTATTTTTTCAAATTGATTTTTTCTAAAACTTCTCCAATTACAAAAACAAGATATTTTAAACACTTTTAAAGCTTAGTGTGTATGGATATGATCCACTACACATATATGATAAAATATATATATTTTTGACATTAAGCTCTAAAATAGTTTTAGTTAAAACACATGTGTATATGAAAGTCCAAAAACCAAAACGGTATTTTTCCAAAACAAAAACTCTTTTGTATTTTTTCAAAATAAAAACTCTTTTATAAAAACTCATCTAAATCTTTTTTGTAAGTGTATATGATACTTGAGCAATCCACCAACTATTCTATCCTTTACATTTTATCTAAAAACAAAATCTTAGTAAAATAAACCTAGACACAAGTCTTCTCTTGAAGGTCTTCACTTGAAAATCTTCTTCTCCTTCTTGACTTGGTCCAAACCTTGATCCAAAGAGCTAGACTCCTCTTGAGTACTTGATGTGGTCTTGATGCACAAGCTCTTGAATCAACACATGTTTGCTCCAAAACTTGACTTTAAATCTTTTGTTGAAGCTAAACACCTACTAAGATCTTGATCACAAATCTGAGACTAACTAAATACAAGATCATTAGTACTATAACTACATGAGTTAATCATCATCAAAACTAGAGTGAGGGCCTTTGGGCCAACAATCTCCCCCTTTTTGATGATGACAAAACTCATAGAGTTTTATATGCATGGATTAAAGTTAAGCTTCATAGAAGCTCCACCTTAACTCATGCATAGCAATAAATAATAAGATATAGCAATGAAGAGTATAAAACTAAACAAATGTATATAGCATAAATAAGGTGAGACAAATTTGCATAAACCAAAAGTTCTTTTCCCAAAAACATTCTCCCCCTTTTTCTTTAAACATTCAAAATCAATCTTCCCATTTTATGAAAAACATAAGATGTATAAACTCAATATATGCAAAAACTCAAATATGCATATACAAACTCAAATATGCACATATAAATTCAAAATCTTTCTCCCCCTTTTTGTCAATCATCAAACAAAGGGGTAAAATAAAATAAATCAAGAATAAAGATATATATGCGATATACATTCATGAAGAGGATGACGCTAAGTTAGCTTCCCTGCATACATGCATTACATGAAGAAGGGATGACAAATCCTAACTCACATAAAGCATAATACACAATGCATAAGTGGAGATGTGAAGCTTCCCCTACACACGTGTATCACATAAAGAAGAGATGTCAACCTCCTTAATATAAGATACACTCAACATGAATCTATATATAAAAGAGATGTTAAGCTCCCCTTGCATATAGGTAAGACATATCAAAACATTTTTAACACAAATTTTTATAATACTTAAACAAATTTTGAGATATCATTTGTACATAAATAAAATTTTAAGATACCAATTGTAAATAAATAATGAAAATTTTGAATTTTTCTTAAATCAACAAGTCAATTTGAGATATCACAAGATTTTGATACCATATGAAATTGAAAATTTGTGATACCAATTGAAATTGAAACATTTGTACATTTTGATACCAATGAAAGAATATTTTATATTTTGATATCTATTGAAATATATGGTAAATTTTGATACCAAATAGGTAAAACATATTGATACCAAATGAACTTTAAACCCAATTGGAAATTGAAACGTATTGATACTAATTGAAGTATATTGTAAATTTTTGATATCAATAAAAATATCAATTGAAAATAATGCATAAGCTTATTATAATACCAATTGAGATATCAATTGAAATCAAGATTTAATTCAAGCTTAGTATAAACATAATTTATACTTTAAAATGTAAATATGTTGTGAATCAAGCATAATCAAATCATATATATGTATGAAAATAAAATACTAATGGAAATTGATATTCTTTAAAATTTAAAGCATATATATATAGAAACAAAATTATGAGTATACAAAGAGATATCAATTGAAATACCAATTGAAAATATGATAAGAAGCAAGTGTATAACTCATAAAGATCCACCCTTTTCATGCACATGATAAAAGATATGTAATTTGAGCATATAAGGCATAGTCGCCCATCCATCAGTCCTTATTTGGGTTGGTAGGGGTTTTCAAAAACAAGAGTTTGAAAATATTTTTATTGTAAAAATACTATCAAATGAAGAATAAATAAATAGTTAAAGTAATTTTTAAAAAACTAGTCAAAGATCCTTCAAACATGAAACCAAATCATATGTATATCATGAAACATATTAAATACATAGGAGTTGACACTCGAAATCTATAAACCACAAAAGTTTTCATGAAAACAATTTCATGAGTAAACAAATGAAGTGTGAGTGCACAAGCAACATGTGAATAACATTTTCATGAAACTAAGCAATAAAGCTCAAAACATCAAACATGTGAAAATCATGAAAATTCATTTTATCTAAAAACAAAGAGTCTATAATAGTATTTGCATGAAGGCAAGTGACTCAAGGGCATACATGTATATTTATTAGTTTTGAATAAAAATTACATATACATGAAGTAAAACATGTTACAAAAATAGGCAAAACAAGTATAAATGAGGGAATCATCAAAACTAGGCTATACATGTGCATGTAGTGAATACAAATGAACAATGAAGTGTAAACATATATGAATCAAATGTTGCTCACTGCTTGTACACATATATAAATAAGTTTTGATAAAACTACATCTAAACAAGTATTTACCACATGAAGCACAAAATCAAGAACATGATAAATATTATCAAATGGTAAAAGCATGTAAACTAAAATAAGAGTTTAAAGATAGTTACCAAACCATAAGAACTATACTCTAAATCTCCAAAACATGGTGGTCGTCCTACCAAACCTCCTTGATAGCGATGCATCAAATGTATGTCCATCAAGTCCATGTGCATCCACCACCAAGGCACCAACTCTCTCACGTCATGTGAGGGCCCACACCTACATCAAATACAAAAGGTGGAGATTTTGGTACCCATTTTCTTTTGGGTCCACGGGGGTTAGTGATTGGTCACAAATGTTGCATATTTAGTATCATATTTTCATACTTATTATAGAATAAAATCTGCATTGTCCTAATTAAATTTTTAATTTATTTGCAGGCCCATTCCTTAAGGAGATGAAGAGAAATGAGCCCAAAAGCCCACCAAATTCTGAATTAAATCAGAATTAATTCGAGCTCAGTGAATCAGGGCAAAATCAAGAGGTTGAAAACCGGTTGAGAAGAATCCTCTCAGAATCGATCGGTTAAAGCCAAGAATCAAAGGCCATTTCGTCACAATTCTGGACTCAAATGAGAAAACCAACTGAAGATAAATGCGGAAGGAAAAATCAGGGAGACCACCAACAGGGTGTGGCCACCTGGCCACACCCTGGCCGCGGAAACGCGGCTGCTTGGTTAAGGAGTTAGGGGGAGTGTTTGCTCCCCCAATCTTCCCGGGATTCTCCCCTTATGGGTTTTGCATATAAATACAGGTTTCAGCAGAGCAAAATGGGACGACCATGCAGAGATAGGATTTAGTCCAGTTTTCATTCTTTGTAGTTTAGGTTTTTCTTTCTTTTTATGTAATTTTAATTTGTATGTAAGCTTAGGTTAGATGAAGATTCATGTAAGTAAGAGAGGGAGGCTTATGTTGAGAGTGACACCGATGTACCCTCCTCCTTTCTTTCATTGTTTCTGCAAGCAACAAAGGTAAATACTTTTTTATGTTCGTCTCTTTACTTTTGTTTTCTTTTTCCTTCTCCTCTTTCTACTTCACCTCTTTTGGTTTTGATGAGAATGCAAGTGAATCCAGAAGCATAAGTATAACAACGTTTTTGTGAGTGCCAACGATACTTCATGAAGATGTTCTCCTCCTCAAGATCCGTATCACTTCATTCTTGCTCGGCTTGATGATATAATGCGAACAGGGACTGAGCTCGATCCTATGACTTATGCGTTGAATGCCTCCGAAGTAAGGTAGAACATGCAAGGGTTCCAGGTAAGTCATCAACCAATCTAGGTAAGTACTTCTTTAATCTTCTTTCTTTTCTTTTATTTCTTAGTCTAGATCACCAACACAATTTCTTTCATCACTCCTTTTCCATTTCCTTGTAAATAATCATTCTGGTTTTCTCCACCTTCCATTCTACCGTTTTCTTTTTAACTTTAATCTAACTCTACTCTTTTTCACTTTCATTTCTTAAAACAAAGAAGAACCTTCGTTTTTCTTCATAAAGATTTCAATAAAAAAAAACTTGAACGCTTCTATCGCTAACCCTCCTTGTGGATCACGACCCGCATAGCCACTTGCTATAGCGGTAAGAATTGAGCACTTGCACATCTCTATGTTGAAGTTCTGAAATTTTATATTTTTGTGCAGGTTTAAGCTTCAATCAAATTTTGGCGTCGTTGCCTGAGAGGGTAATGGTTTTTATTGAAATCTGGTTTTTATTGAATTTTAGAACTAAAACGAATTTTTCTTTTCTGTTGCAGGTTATAGGGCAAGAAAAGCAGGAAAGAAAGATTGCAGTGACATATAAGTGGTCTTGGGCCTCTGTTCCAGAAAACAGAGACCAAGTACCCTCTGAATTGCCGCGTTTGCTCGGCTTTAGCCGCGTTTTCGTGGCAAGGAAGAGTTCACTACTGACTGGTTTTTTTTGCAGGACTGCTTGCTTTGCAAAATTCTAGTTTTCTGCAACTTTATTTCTTATATGTCATCACTAAAAGCCTGCTAATAAATCAACAGTAAAATGTTTGTTGAAAAAGTTAAAAAATTGATTAGACGTTTGCATTTTAGGCACGTGTCTTTTCAATTCATTTTTTTTACTGTTGAAGAGTGCTGGAGTAAGGTACGTTCGCATTGCATTTAGAATAGGACTCATCTCTTGGTTGATTTACATCGCTTTGAGTGAATCTTATTTGCATATCTTGTACACTTGCACAAACTGATCTTAAGGGCACCACCCCATAACAAGATAAGGTGGGGATTTAATCACCCTTTCTTGGCCCAAAAATCAGATTCCAAGCACTCACTAACCCGAGCCTAAATAAAAATGAGTAGACGTTGGCCCTAGGGACATCTCGGACTCAATTAGGAGATTATCCTAAGGGGGAAAGGTGTTGGAATTTGACTCCTGCCAAATCAGTGTCTAAGAAAGGGATTAAGGGCCGAAAGCCCGAAGATTGGTGGTTATTTAATTAAGGAACGTCTTTGACGGAAAACCTCCCACCAATCTTGCCCTGACCTGGCTGATTAGCTTGTGGTCAAAGTCTGCATTCTATCTCCCGTGGACAGTCAACCAGTTAGGAGTCGTCTAGGTCATAGGTCTACCCTAACTTAGTTTAGAATTTTTTCTTATTTGTTTGCTTATTGTTTGTTTTTTCTTTCTTTTTATTTGTATTCTATTGTGTGATATGGCTTATAATAACAATTTTTTCAACTTTAATAGTAATCTATATTACACACCGACTTCTTTTTCGGATATTACCAACCCGGCATATCATAACTTTAACCAACCTAGTGTGCCGGATTGGTCTTATCCGAATCAATATAACCCATGTCCCCAATCTTATAACCATAATTTCCATGATAATTTCAACTCTTCACAGAGTCAATGGGGATTCACCTTCCCCGAGTCTAATTTTCAACCAATTTGTCCCCCTTATCCACCTAGTCCACAATATTCCAAGAATCATACTCAGTTCCACCAGTCCAAAATAGAAAATCATCAATTTGGAAATGAGTATGCGTGAGTCCAAACAAAAATCACAAAATCTGATGGACTCACAATTTCACCACCAACTCCTAGATAACACTTCATCTTTTCATCAAAACAATGAACCCATCAACTATGAAAAGATGCTTGAAGCCATGACTCAGGCTCAAAATGCTCGTAATCATGACATAGATATGATGGTCGAATCTCTACGTTCCCACCGTTTGACCAGTTCTGATGTCGCTAACCATTCTGTTAGAGCCGAAGAGTCATGTTGTTTTGGAAATCAAAGTTCCATTTCAGAACAATCATTTCAACTTGCCCAAACTCCAAACATTGAAAATGATATTGACAGTTTGGCAAGTTATTCCTTTCCTGAAATTGAACTTGAAAATGAATATGATCATGAACCTCAACTTAGTGATTCAATTCTACTTCCTGATTCAATTATGACTCCGGTATCTTCACCTGATTTCAATCTTTTTCCCGAGTTAATATTGGATCCTGTGCCAATTCATAATGAAATTGAATCACCCATCTTTGATGATCATCATGTTGAACTTGACCAATTTTATAATTTTGAAAATCCTATTGACAATTGGCAAGTTCTCATTTTTATGACATTGAACTCAATGAGAAATGTGACCTAGATTCTCAACTTTGTGATCCAGTTCAAATTCTTGAATCAATATTGACTCCTGCTTTGTTACCCGACTTGAGTAATATTTTAGAGTCAGTTTTGATTCCTACACCCATCATTCTTGAACTTGAATCACCAATATTAAGTCACATTCCATTGATAGAAAATACATGTGGACTTGAGTCTCAACTTCTTGACTTAGACACACTTCTTGAACCAATCTCGACTCCTGAACCTTTACTTGACTTAAGTCACCTTCCTGAGTCCAAGTCAATCATTCTATCTTTTCACACCCTTGGGACAAGGCGGTTGACAAATTTGACTCCGAAATTAATTATGGAATTTGAAAATTAGATGGGGTCAAATATTTAATAAAAATCATTCATGCAGATATCATTTTAGTGGGTTATATTAGAGAAATTTCTGGTGGGTTCCTCCGAACCCAACGAAAAGTTGATTGGGCCGCATTTCGTGGACCAATCAGATAACCACCGGAACCACCACCTTAAGGTAACATTTTCCTTCCCTTTCTTCTTTTTCATGCATCTATGCATTAATTCATACATTGAGGACAATGCATGAGATAGGTGTGGGGGAGGGTTCTAACATAACTTAGGTTTTTCTTTTTATATAAAAAAATATTAACATTTTCTTTACTTTTAAAAACTTTTTGAAAAATAGAAACAATATTTTGACATATTTTTTGTAAGAAATTAAGTCAATTTTAAGGAATAGGAAAATCAAAATTAGGATTTCTTATACATGGTCAAAATAAGATTATTTGTTTGATTTTTAGGGTTAGGAAGAAAATTTGTCAAAGTAATTTAGTCTTGATCTTTACCTTGAAGAAATATGCACACTTCATACACTTACACACTTAGGGTTCAAAAACAAAGATTCTTATGCCTTATACATAAAAAAGAAAAAAAAGAAAAAAAATATGAACGAATCTAATTATTGATTAGTTAGGTACTTTGGCCTAAGCAAGCCTTAGTATTTATGCGAAAGATGATTAGATAAGTTTGAAATATATATATATAAAAATCCTCTGATTAAGCTGGGTATTTGTGCCTAATAAAGCATAAGTATTCACGCCTAAAAGGGGTTCAAATAATAAAATCCTTAGTTTTGTGGCCTTATTTGCTCGAGCCCTTAAGTCCTTGGGGTGTTTTCTCACCCGATGCCCTAAGACCGTTTGGTTTGGGAGGCATCGATTAAAGGCTCATTACATGGGTAGATTAGAAAGCCTAATAGAATTAAGGAATAATACCACAATATATATATATATATATATTAATAAGGCATAACAGTTAGAGTTAATGAACCCTTAGTCAAAATTTGCACGATCACAAGGTGCATATGACTTAGGGTAAAGTAATAGACTAAATGAGAAGTACAATTTGATTCCTTACTTTGATTGATAACAAATTTTTGAATAGAGACTAAGTTTAGGAATGAAAAATTCAGTTTTCCTATAACTTATAGATTACTTAAATCTTACAATTATATTTCAAATATTTTTCTCTTTCAAAATGCTTTTCGAAAATACTAACTCTTTGTTTCTCTTTCTTTATGGATTTTGTGGGTGTAATCCACTGAAAACCCTCACGAGACAAAACTCGTCCTCTAGGGGTAACCTAGAGGTTTAACGGCTTGTTGCACATGCTCAGTGCAATCAAGTGACCTGCGAAAGTGGTCTAATAAGTTATTAGAATTAATCTGATGTTTTGCTCGAGGGCGAGCAAAAGATAAGTGTGGGGGTGTGATTGGTCACTAATGTTGCATATTTAGTATCATATTTCATACTTATTATAGAATAAAATCTGCATTGTCCTAATTAAATGTTTAATTTATTTGCAGGCCCATTCCTTAAGGAGATGAAGAGAAATGAGCCCAAAAGCCCACCAAATTCTGAATTAAATCAGAATTAATTCGAGCTCAGTGAATCAAAACAAAATCAAGAGGTTGAAAACCGGTTGAGAAGAATTCTCTCAGAATCGATCGGTTAAAGCCAAGAATCAAAGGCCATTTCGTCACAATCCTGGACTCAAACGAGAAAACCTACTGAAGATAAATGCAGAAGGAAAAATCAGGGAGACCCACAAACAGGGTGTGGCCACCTGGCCACACCCTGGCCGCGAAAATGCGGCCAAAGCCACGTTTTCGCTGCTTGGTTAAGGAGTTAGGGGGAGTGTTTGCTCCCCCAATCTTTCCGGGATTCTCCCCTTATGGGTTTTGCCTATAAATACAGGTTTCAGCTGAGCAAAATGGGACGATTATGCAGAGATAGGATTTAGTCCAGTTTTCATTCTTTGTAGTTTAGTTTTTCTTTTCTTTTTATGTAATTTTAATTTGTATGTAAGCTTAGGTTAGATGAAGATTCATGTAGTAAGAGAGGGAGGCTTATGTTGAGAGTGACACCGATGTACCCTCCTCCTTTCTTCCATTATTTCTGCAAGCAATAAAGGTAAATACTTTTTTATGTTCGTCTCTTTACTTTTATTTTCTTTTTCCTTCTCCTCTTTCTACTTCACCTCTTTTGATTTTGATGAGAATGCAAGTGAATCCAGAAGCATAAGTTTAACAACGTTTTTGTGAGTGCCAACGATACTTCATGAAGATGTTCTCCTCCTCAAGATCCGTATCACTTCATTCTTACTCGGCTTATGATATAATGCGAACGGGGACTGAGCTTGATCCTATGACTTATGCTTTGAATGCCTCCGAAGTAAGGTAGAACATGCAAGGGTTTCAGGTAAGTCATCAACCAAACTAGGTAGTACTTCTTTAATCTTCTTTCTTTTCTTTTATTTCTTAGTCTAGATCACCAACACAATTTCTTTCATCACTCCTTTTCCATTTCCTTGTAAATAATCATTCTGGTTTTATCCACCTTCCATTCTACCGCTTTCTTTTTAACTTTAACCTAACTCTACTCTTTTTCACTTTCATTTCTTAAAACAAAGAAGGACCTTCATTTTTCTTCATAAAGATTTCAATAAAAAAAAAACTTGAACGCTTCTATCGCTAACCCTCCTTGTGGATCACGACCCGCATAGCCACTTGCTATAGCGGTAAGAATTGAGCACTTGCACATCTCTATGTTGAAGTTCTGAAATTTCATATTTTTGTGCAGGTTTAAGCTTCAATCAGTTAGTCTTGTTCGGAACCCAAACATTTTTATTAGCAAAATTTAAAGAATTTATTTTATCATAACAAAATCTTGCTAAATGGCCTTTGCGGCCGCAATGTGTACACTTATACACTCTATCATGCATATGTGTATGAGTGTGATCATGACGTGCAAAGTGTGCATATGCATGTTGTCGGTGATGTGCATGAACATGTGGAGCTTGTTTCCTTTGAAACAAGGTTTCCAATCTAGAATAGTTAAATGCACATTTGCTCAAAGTTGAGCTCAAACAATCTATTTTATTTTTTAAAAATTTAACTTCATTTTTATCAATAGTAGTAGCATGAAAAGCATGGTCAACAATCTTTTTCTTTTTAGAAATATTTTCTTTTTTTTTTGAAATAATTTTTCTTTTCAAAGAGATGTTTTCATTTAAAGCAATTTCTTTTTCCTTTTCCACCAAAGAGATTTTATTTTTCAAAGCAATGTTTCCTTCACAAATATCATTTAGTTTAGAAAACAAGGAAATATTTTCATTTTTTAAACATTCATTTTCTTTTGAAATGTTTTCAAATTTATTTTGAAAAGAATCCTTTTCTTCTAAAATAGAATCAAACTTCTTTTTCAAATTCTTATTTTCCTTTTTAAGCAATTCATATTTTTCAAGAAGTTTTTGACAAAAAGATTCAAGCTCATCATAGGACATGTCAATATCTTCTTCTAGTTCGGATTCAGAATTTACCTCAAGGGGGTTATCCCTTTGGACCATGAAGCATACGTTGAAAGCCTCACTTCCAACATCCGAGTCGCTTCCCGCATAGTATTTCTCTTGTTTGCCAAGGGAGAGTATGGTGTTCTATACTACAAAAGTCGAATCAAAGTTAACAACTCTACATAAATAATCATTATTTAGAGTTGACTTTAAAGCACAGATGGCTTTTGCATTAGCCTCAAGATTTTTGCCATTTAAACAATAGGAGTCTCTAACAGTGGCAAAATAAATATGAATCCCTAAGGCTTTGAGGTACAAAGACATCTTAACCTTCCAAATTTGGATGTTAAGAATGTCAAAGGTGAGAGGTGACATGAAATCCATGGTGTGTACAAATATTGATTAGCTATAAAAGAGGATCTTTAACTCTAAGTTGTTATACCCAAATCAAGAGCACTTGGCTCTGATACCAATTGAAATCACCTAGAAGGGAGGTGAATAGGTGACTAGCTAATCTAATGGTGAATTAATGCGGAATTAATACTATTTATGAAACCAAAAATTCTTAAGCACATCACACTAAGTATAACCTAAGAGTGTAGCCGAATTTCCCGTGAAAGGCTCTGGACTATCTCCTCAAGATTCCTTTAGATAAGAGTTGAGGTGCCGCTTTGGCTCTCTTGGTTGAATACAAGCGTAAGCAAACTATCCCCAAGCAAATATCAATTTGAGCACAAATATATATCAAGCATATAAAGATAAAAGCAATATAAACATGCAAGATATAAATACAAATGAGAGATAGAGAGAGCAATCGCAAACACGGGAGAATTATTTCAAGGTTCGAGCACACTTGCTCTACGTCCCCGCCTTCAACACTATGAAGGATTTTCACTAAAAATGATCCTACCGGATCACTCGGTGTCGCAACGCCTACAAGCGAGTTCACATTAGAACTCCTTTGGATTCTCTAGTCCCTCTCTTGTTCCCGCAAGAACAACACACCGCAAGCACACTTGCTTGCCGAGGCCGCACCTCTACAATGAGCTCTCACTAGAACTCGAAACACCGCGAACCCGCAAGTCTGCCTCCTCAAAACAAGAATGAAGACTTTGGTGATCACAACACATTGATCACCTAAAAATAATCTCACAACAACTCTCCTATAGGAATGATATAGCAATGGATAGCTCAAGTATGTGTGAGAAAAATAAAAATTAATTTGGTGCTGAAAAACTCAAAGAAATCTCTTTTACAAAAATACTCTTAAAAATCTCTCCTTTTGATATGACAATTTTACTCTTAAACAAGTTGAGATTAACACTAAAAGATGTATCAAAAACTAGCTTGAAAACCCACTTGAAATTTTATAGAAAACAGCCCAAGGAAGCCCCAATTTATAGGCTCCAAAAATCTATCCGTTGGAAGCCAACTCAGCAGCTCTGGCTGCTAACTATCGACCGCCCGGTTGACCACTAACGGTCAGATTTCCGACCGTTGGGGAGGTCGGTCGACTGGCCGGTCGACCGCTAACTGGGCAATGGCCTAGCGGTCAACCGCCCGATCGACCGGGCCATTTCCAGAGAGCAGAAGCTCTCTGGCGATCGATCGTACAGTCGACCGGCCCAACCTGTGCACGTCTGTGCACATCAGTCGACCAGAGCGGTCGATCGACTTCTTGTCCAGTCGACCGTCCGGTCGACTGACAGAGGGGTCAGTCTAGGCAATTTGGGAATTTAAAAACTTAACTTTTTGACTTTAATAAAATCCCATAAATTCTCTAAAAATCTACAAAAATAAGTTCAGTATTATACTTTGATATACAAACATGTTTGAGTAAAAATCAAAACATGTTACAAACATTTTGAACTATTTTTATATCTTAGAAATTTTTCCTTAAAACAAAAACCGTATTTTTTCAAATTGATTTTTTTCAAAACTTCTCCAATTCCAAAAATAAGATATTTTAAACATTTGTAAAGCTTAGTGTGTATGGATATGATCCACTGCACATATATGATGAAATATCTATGTTTTTGATATTAAGCTCTAAAATAGTTTTAGTTAAAACACATGTGTATATGAAAGTCCAAAAATCAAAACGGTATTTTTTCAAAACAAAAACTCTTTTGTATTTTTTCAAAATGAAAACTCTTTTATAAAAACTTATCTAAATCTTGTGTGTGAGTGTATCTAATACTTGAGCAATCCACCAACTATTCTATCATTTACATTTTATCTAAAAATAAAATCTTAATAAAATAAATCTAGACACAAGTCTTCTCTTGAAGGTCTTCACTTGAAAATCTTCTTCTCCTTCTTGACTTGGTCCAAACCTTGATCCAAAGAGTTACACTCCTCTTAAGTACTTGATGTGATCTTGATGCACAAGCTCTTGAATTAACACATGTTAGCTCCAAAACTTGACTTTAAATCCTTTGTTGAAGCTAAACACCTACTAAGATCTTGATCACAAATCTGAGACTAACTAAATACAAGATCATTAGTACTATAACTACATGAGTTAATCATCATCAAAACTAGAGTGATGGGCCTTTGGGCCAACACCGTAGAGTTTTAAAAACTTTGGAGGGGGTTCTGCAGACTGTCTAAAATCACTGAGGACAAGTCATCAGAGAGCAGAGTCTATACTCTAGACGCAAGGCTCATCAGAGCCACTCGTGCAAATTCAAAACACGGGGCTCGAAGCCCGCGTCCCTAGCTTAACTGCAATGCAATGACGCAGAGCCCGAAGCCCGCATCTCAACGTCACCGCAGTGTCGAAACGTGAGGCTTGAAGTCCGCGTTCCTGCTTCACTGCAAAGCCAAGATGCAGAGCTCGAAGCCCACGTCTCGACGTCACCGCAGTGTCAAAACACGAGGCTCGAAGTCTGCCTCCCAGCATCACTGTAATGCCAAGACGTAGAGCCTGAAACCCGCTTTCAACTACAAAAGAGCCCTGTGTTTCAGTTATAACTGCGCTCATTACCGGGTTAATTACTTCTCACGTAATGAGGGGAGTTAACCCCCATTATAAATGATTTTTAGGGGACAATTTTACCCCTAAAACCCCTATAAATAGCTAAATTTGCTATTGGAGGAAAAGGAAGAGATTTTTCAGGTCGATCGAACTTGATCAAGTTTAATTGAAATTTTTAGCTGAGTAAAACTCTTCTGCACCAACTTGCTGAGTTCAAGTTTGTTTTTTGCCCAAGTGTCTTTGAGATTCCATTTGGACAGGAGCTGTGTAACTCCATCCATAATCCGAAGAGAAGGTTCCGAGAAGACACTGACGTTCACTCCGATCAACGAAAAATAAGATTCACTTTCCGCCGCTACATCAAGAACTCAGCCTTAAATAAAAAGAAGATTTGAGCTTGAATATCTTCTCTCTCTTCTAATCGGATTATTGAGTTGTAATATTCTTTACAATCAAACAAAGAATTTACTCTGCCTTCAATTTTTCCCCGAGAAACAAAGTCGACTTGTGAGAATCATGTAGTTATGAAGACCTCACCCGTATCTTTCTGCCTCCATGCCAACAGCTCAGTTGAGTATAAGTAGGTCTCCTTCTCCAACGAAGCGAGGACCTCTTTAGGATTCTGAATTCTGATCTTTATTTCACTTGGATTTCAATCTAATACACTCTCTAGATACCTGTAATTCCTGTAACCTGAGAATTATAGTAAAGCTCTTCATTCTCTCTGTGATTTTTTCCTATTAAGGTTTTCCACGTAAATTCTCTGTGTCTCTCTTTTATGTGTTGTGTTTTATTTACGCACATTTCTCCACTTCATTTCTCGTTATGGTAAGGATCGGCCATCCAATCAGTTGTGGCAAAAAATCACCATCACACTTAGGTATACATCTGCAAAGCCTTACAAGACGAAACTCGTCCAGTTGAGGAGAACTAGGGATTTAACAACTTATTGCACATACTAAGTGCAACCATGATTTTTGTGAAAGTGAGATAAGATTTTCCTGCTTTACTAGATTAATTTAGATTTTGACTTTTATTTTGTTCGAAGTCTAGCAACATATAGGTAGGAGGGTATTTTGTTGAGCACAATTTTCGTACACTTTTATTTACCTATATTTATTAATTTTGTATCTAAAATAATACTATTCAAGTATTTTTAGTTAATTTTGTGGAAGACATGTCTAAATACAATATTCTAAAAGAGAGCATGATTTAATGCAATAAAGGAGTCAAGTTTGCGAATTCAGAGTCATGATCAAACCACATGGAAACCCACTTCATAGAGGGAAGCCCAATAATAAATGAATTAAGTTAGTTCTCTCTAATTCAAATTTGAATAGTAAAGAATTATCTTCAATCAATCTATATCTTATCTGAAGCGAATTAGATATTATTTTTATCTTATCAATTAGTTGCAATTACAAGATATGCATTTAAGATTCTGACAATCAAGCAGTTGTAGATACACGATTTATAGTTAAGATCCTAACAATCACGCAATTGTAACTTCAAGATATGTAGTTAAAATTCTAACAATTAAGTTATTGTAATTATAAAAGATGCTGTTAAGAGCTTAACCAATAATTGTAACTTACTTTGGGTATAAATAAGAGAGGAAGGTTTAAATTAATGGTCTTGCTTGTATCATTCAAAAGCCCGAATGAAAGCTTGTTGCTACAATCAAGTAGCTTAGAGATCATTTGTAATAGAGTTAAGTATCAATAAAGTTTTCTTTTTTTATGATATTTTATTCTTCTTCATTCTGTTTTGTTTTTTTAGCATCATGTGTACTAATTTTAATATATATGGTAGGATGAAACTAAGTTAAAAAATGCTTAAGTAGTTAGTAACTCATCTCTCATGTTATGTTTCGTCGTTATGATTTTGTTAGATTAAACAACATCTAAATTATAGTTAAATTATCTAAGATTTTTGATAAATTAAAAGTGAGTAGCATCACTCTAGTTTATGCTTAGAAAAAATGATTTCGGGCTGTTGGAATTGTTGTTTAGTTTCACTTAATTATCTTTTAAAAATCAGTATCTTGCTTGTCTATATAGCTCATGAATTGATATGTTATGATGATCCATATAATCTATACTTTTTATAACTAAGTAGAAAGTGAAGATCTTAGTACTTGTATGCTTTATCTTTCAATTTGTTAACACTTAGCCAAGATATAAATCATGAGATTTTGGGAGGGAGAAAACTAACTAATTAGTTTGTTTCATCCTTAGTGGATTCTTATCCTTAGATTATTTTCTTATTAATATTTTCTTAAAAGAAGTGATAATCAACTATCTTCCAACTTTATTTCTTAATTCGCCTGAATAAGTTCTAAGTCACAAAAGAATTTATCTTCTATGTGGATCGACCTGTATTTGCCCGTATTTCTTCGTACCATGCACATACAGTTTAAATTAATTTCTTACGGTGTAACTATAGAACTCTGTTAATCTGACGGTGGTTGGGGAACGATGTCGGTAACAATGAACAGCTGAGATTTAGTCTGGGGAGAACAGAGAGAGGAAAAAGTTTCTAAACCGGGGAAGGTGTGGGTGAGTTCACACTTGCTCGCATTAGATGCGGGATAAAAGGGCACAATGGGACTGGATTATTTATTTTGTTTTGTAGATCGATCGGGTCAGGCTGGGCTGGGCTGGGCTGGCCCACATACGTTGGGTTGGATCCTGTTTGAGGATGAAATTGTCTGAGGTTGGAAATTCATGCAGCAAATGAAACTTGCAGGTAAATTCAGTTTGGAGATTGCCACACAATGGAGAATGGATTCTTGGAGAGATAACATCCACTAGTAGATGGATGGATGGATGTGATTTCTTCCAAATTAAAGCATTAGTTCGACATTTCTAAGACTGTAAATGGTATCTGAAAATTCAATAAGGCATCCAGTCATAGAACCTTAATTAGATTAGGACAAGTTGCGAATTCAGAATAATATCATATTTGAATTGGATTAGTATAGAAATAATCTAAAACAAATCTGAGTTCACATGTGAGTAGTAAAAACCTATGTTCAAGTGTTGGCTACGATCTGTGTTTCAATAAAAAGAAATTTTAGTTCAAATCTGATTTTTTCCTTTTTTTTTTTTTTTTAGTTTTATAGTTTAAATTAGATTAGAATACAAATCGAATATAGGTTATGATTTAAATTCTGATTCAAATTTTATATAGATTCGATTTGAATACTACCTGCCGACAGGCCTAAATGTTAGATTCAACTTAGAACAGATTACAGTATTTGTGCAATGTACCATCGTGATTAAAAAGTGGACCCTTTAACTGTATGTTAGCCCTATAGCTAGCTAGCTAGGTAAAAAGACAACTATATAGCCTACCAAATGTATAGTTTGAGCTATAAAGTGTGTGCAAGCAATATCTTCTTATTTATTATCATTACATTGCTCTCGTGAATAAAACCAAGAAGCATGATTTCTTTTATTAAACTTAAAAAAAAAGAATGATGAGATCACCCTATTTTGTAATTTTAACATCCATAATTAATTAAACCACGTCATGAGACTAAGCTTTCCTTTTCATTGTAATTTATGCAGAGAGAGGGGAGAGAGAGAGAGCAATTTCCCCAAAGGGTTATAATTGCTATCTAGCCTCAGAGCCCTAGAGCTATGGTCCAACGAGGCGGCTTGATTTGGTCTAGATTCTCAAGGGCTCAGGAAAAGGCCAGATGGTCCTTGTCACGCTCGAGCACATACCAACCAGTTTGGATGGGTGCAAACCATCATTTCCTGAAAAGGCCTCTAAAGTAGATCCGGCTCTGGTTCAGAAACCGGATCGAACCGGCCGGTTTCGGTTCCGGTTTCAGTTACGAAATCAGGTCGGGTCTATTTTTTTTAGGCCAATGGCTCATTTTTGGAATGATTGACTTGGACTGAAGGCGGGTTGGCTCAAACAAAAAATATAAAAAAAATCTAGCCCCCTCGCGGGCCAGCCTGCAAGGCAAGAAAAAAAAAGAAAAAAAATTTCAGGCCCCACCAACCAAGGCTGGCTGGCGAGGCTACCAGGCCCTAGACCGGTCGACCACTCAAAGAGGGGAAAGTTGCTGGTTCGAACCGAAATCGTCGATTTCTGAATCGGAACCGGCGATTTCCGGTTCTTAAAAACCAAAATCGGAACCTAACTGGCTAGGGAACGGTTCCGGTTCGGTTTGGAACAGACGGACCGACAACAACAACCGGTTTCAGTTTTCAATCCACGATTCCGATTCAATTCACCGGTTCAAACCGAAACCGTGAACGAGTCTACGCTAAAGAAGCAAGCCAGCAAATGCAATGTGGGTTGCTAGAATGTAGCGAGGAGAGGCCCATTTGGATAATGGAATAGGGTTGGGTTATTGCTTAATTAAAGTATTTATTATTATGAGGAAAGGAACCAAAGCCCGGTGTTGAACCCAGACTTTTCATTTTCCATTCCAACCTTTTTACCAACTGAGCCAGGCCTCAATAGCTGCTATTATTATTATTAATAATAATAATAATCATCATCATCATCATCATCATCATCTAGAATAACTATACTTTCATTTTACCTTATGATTTCAAACCATCTAAAAAAACTTACGAAGTTCTCCCTTGAGTGGGCCAAGGAAACGAAAGAAGAATAAGAATAGAAAGGGAAAAAAAAAAAAGAAAAGGAAAATATTAAAGGAAAAAGAAAGGAGAAATTCACACAAGTTTTTTGTTTGATTTTATTTTTGGACTTAGCTAGCATGTCTTCTCTGTAATGTAACATAGACTCAAATTCCTGTGTTACTTGATAAATTTTTATGCTGTGATTTCCGTCTCCAAACTACTTTCTTATCTTTACAATTATTCTTCACTTTTTCTTTTGATCTGTGGTCTCTCAAACAAAAATGAAAGAGAGAAAGGAAAAGGATTAAAAAAAAAGAAGCTTCACTCTCAAAATTTAAACCCAATATTCAGTGGTCGGCTACAGAGACGAGGGAACGGGACTTGAAATTTGAAAGTTGAAAGAAAGCTTGTCATGTAAAGAAATGTTATTTGGAGAAACTAGAGGAGCTTATATCTACATAATCTGTTTGGTTGACGGTAGAAGTGAGGAAGTAAGGAAGTGAGGAATTGATAATAGTTCCCTTTGGAACTTGGGAATTGGTTAGTAATGTTAATCTCATATTAAAGTGGCCCACATAACCTTGGTATTTGCATTGGATTCCTATTAAGTTTAACTGATATAAAGGATGCCCATATAATTGTCACATTTTTATAGTTATTTGGTCACTTGAAAATAGAAAAGATACCATGATGGAAAGGTTTATTTTCAAGGGGTCTTTTTGCAAATGTGCGACCCACTTTTCTCCTCCTGTAAAGAAACAAAACTCACGCGAATATTTTTAATCGAGAGAATCCATCGTGAAAAGAATAGAGAGTTTTGTGAAAGGAAAGGAGCAGAGAAAAGAGGATCCATTGCAAGTTAGGGTTTGCAGATTCCAGAGGAAGGATTCAACATCTTCTCCAATCTCCATTCAATCTTCATCAATGGCCTCAGGTATGAATAGATTAGGGTTTTCTATTATGAAAGTCTTGCAATATATGATTCTTGAGATGTATGGTTGATTCTTGATCCATGGACGTTTTAATTCCGCATTATAGTTGTATTTATATCCAACATTTGGTATCAGAGCCATGATTAAAGAATCAATACATCTTGGATTTAGGAAATATGAAAAGTTAGGGTTTTTAATTAACAATTCATGAAATCCAGATTTTGATCTTTAATTGTAGAATTGAAGAGGATTCTTGGAAACCCTAAAATCATATATACATTCCTCTAATTATGCAATTAATATGGATCAAATTTAGGATTTTAGAAACCCTAATTTTCCCTAATTTTCCCCGATTTTTCCATAATTTTTGGGATTCGGGCGATAATCTGGAACTGCCATTCGGTAACTGTATCGTGGGGTATTAGTCGACTATAGGGATTTATTAGTCGACTAATAGTCCATCCCGAAAGTTACCCGACTCTCTGTTTCTAACAGGAGTCGACTTGGGTTTTTGATTAGTCGGCTAGTAAAGTGTATAGTCGACTAACCTTTTGGCCAAGTCGACTAATATTTAACCGAGAGTTTGGATTCTAACAGGAGTCGACTAATAATATTTGTAGTCGACTGATAAAGTTTCTAGTCGACTTATGATTTTGACCTAGTCGACTGATAAAATGTGTAGTCGACTAGTCATGTTGGTATAGTCGACTAACCCTTGCTTGTCCTAGTCGACTAGACCCAAACCTGTAGTCGACTTGATTTGACCCAAGTCGACTACTCATTTCTTGTAGTCGACTAATGTTTGAATATAATCAATCATAAAGTATGTTACACATTTAAGTTATTGTGTTAATGTTGATTGATGCTTGGTCAAGTAATGTATTGTAGTATTATGGCATTACACAAATAATAGAATTAGAGAATATTATTGGTTAGTTTGTATTCATAAGGCTTATTGATTTAGTAGTTGCCAAAGTGACCTAGGTTAGTAAACCTTATGAATATACAACTACATAAAAGACATGTTAATGAGGTAGACATTAAAGACAATAATATTCTCGGTGGCGGTTCTAGTTAGGAGATTGAGACTGGCCCAAAGGAAAGTCTCTTTCGAATAATTATGAACCGGGGTAGGATAGTGTAATTTATGCAACCTAGTGGTGTAGAAGTGAATACCCAAAGGTAACATGACTTACTATCTAAGTTGGCATAAATTATATTAGACCTACGTAGGTGATAAAAGTTCTCACCTAAAGAGTGAACACTAGATATGCTTAGGTTTCGCCCAAAGGAGAAATCTGAGTGATATCAATAGTTCATCTTAATTAAATTTAAAGTTATTGTATTGATTCGTGGCCTAATGTGAGCTATGTCCTATTATGTTTCAGTGAACGTCCCCACTTCTCTTCACACTCATGCCACTAGCATTCCGGCCTTGGATGGTACAAACTTCTCAGAGTGGTATGAACATGTTCAGTTTACACTGGGTGTCCTAGACCTAGACATGGCCTTAATAGTTGACAAACCTGATGAAGTAACTGCTGAGAGTACAGCAGAACAGGTCAGCCATGCCAAAGCTTGGGAGAGGTCTAATAGGCTCAGTCTAATGTTCATAAAGATGACCATAGCTAATAACATCAAGACTTCTCTCCCACATACTACTAGTGCATCGAAACTTTTGTCTGCAGTAAAGGACCGATTTAAGTCAGCAGATAAGTCATTAGCTGGTACCTTAATGGCTGAACTTACCACCATGAAATATGATGGTAATAGAGGAGTTCAGCAACACATTCTGAACATGTCTGACAAGGCTGCTAAGCTAGGATCACTGGGTATGAAGGTTGATGAGTCCTTCTTGGTTCAATTCATCCTCAACTCACTTCCTTCACAGTTTGGGCCATTCAAGATCCACTACAATACTCATAAGGATAAGTGGAACTTGAATGAGCTAACTAGTATGTGTGTTCAAGAGGAGGTGAGACTGAGGCAAGAAGGACAGCACTCAGTGTTGGCAGTAACTTCAGGGGGTATCCATAAGAAAAGTAAATATGGAAGAGGTAAGAAATTTCCATCAAAGAAAGGAAATGACCATGGGGAAAGTAGCCAAGGTCATAGAAAAGCTTTCACTGTCAAATGCTACTTCTGTGGCAGAAAGGGACATGTGAAGAAGGACTGCAACAAGAGGAAAGCTTGGTTCGAAAAGAAAGGTACAAATCTTTCTTTTGTATGTTATGAATCAAATCTTGCTGAAGTTCCTTCTAACACTTGGTGGATTGATTCTGGAGCCACAACTCACATAACTAATTCAATGCAGGGATTCCTTACAACCCGGAAACCGAAGGAAAGTGAGAGATTCATCTTTATGGGGAACCGTCTGAAAGTGGAGGTCGAATATGTTGGTACTTATCGACTACTTTTGGAGACGGGTCATCAGATGAATCTTAAGGATACTTTTTATGTACCTTCAATTTCCAGGAACTTAATGTCTGTATCCAAATTAGATGTTTTTGGATATTCTGTTTTATTTAGTTGTGGAAAACTCTCTTTAATGTATAATTCAATGCCGGTTGGGCATGGAATTTTATGTGATGGTTTATATAAAATTTCATTGAATGATGAGTTTGCGCAATCTTTATTATCTCTGCATTCGAATGTTGGTATTAAACGTGGCTTAATAAATGAAAAATCCTCTATCTTGTGGCATAGGAGACTGGGGCATATCTCCAGGGATAGAATAATAAGATTAGTGAAGACTGAGATTTTGGATGACCTGGACTTCACTGATTTTGATGTGTGTGTAGATTGTATAAAAGGAAAACAAACTAAACACACTAAGAAAGGTGCCACAAGAAGTAAAGACCTCCTTGAAATAATTCATACAGATATTTGTGGACCTCTTTCCATTCCATGTTTTACTGGAGAGAGATATTTCATTACCTTTATAGATGATCTATCACGGTATGGTTATGTTTATCTAATTAATGAAAAGTCTCAGGCTGTTGACATCCTTGAGGTGTTCATTACAGAAGTCGAGAGACAGTTAGATAGAAAGGTTAAAATCATAAGATCAGATAGAGGTGGTGAATATTATGGTAGATATGATGAGTCAGGACAACATCCTGGCCCATTTGCCAAATTCCTAGAAAAGCGTGGCATTTGTGCTCAATACACGATGCCAGGTACGCCTCAGCAGAACGGTGTTGCTGAAAGGCGAAACCGAACTCTTATGGATATGGTTAGGAGCATGATGAGCTTCTCTAAAGTACCCAATTCATTGTGGAGTGAGGCCTTAAAGACTGCTATGTATATCTTAAACAGGGTTCCTAGTAAGGCAGTCCCAACAACTCCCTTCGAGCTGTGGACTGGTAGGAAACCCAGTTTAAGACATTTACATGTCTGGGGTTGTCCAGCAGAGGCCAGAATATATAACCCACAAGAAAAGAAATTAGACTTAAAAACAATATCTGGGTATTTCATTGGTTATCCAGATAAGTCTAAGGGATACAAATTTTATTGCCCTAACCATAGTACAAGAATAGTTGAAACTGGTAATGCCAGATTCCTAGAGAATGGTGAATTTAGTGGGAGTGATGAACCAAGAAAAGTAGATCTTGAAGTTGTAAGGGTAAATATCCCAATTACCTTTCCTTCAAGAGAAATTGTTGTACCTCAGCTTGATCATCAAGTTGAGATTCCAGAACAACAAATTAATGTTGGTTCACCACTCCATGAGGATATTCCCATTGAAAATGTTGTAGAACCACCACAACCGGCAGCTTTGAGAAGATCTCAAAGGGAAAGAAGATCTGCCATTTCAGATGATTATGTGGTATATCTACAGGAATCTGATTATGATATTGGGGTAAATAAAGATCCAGTTTCGTTTTCACAAGCCATAGAATGCAATGATTCTAGTAAATGGGTTGATGCTATGAAAGATGAGTTAAAATCTATAGACCAAAACCAAGTCTGGGATCTCGTTGAATTGCCTTATAACTGTAAGAAAGTCGGGTGTAAATGGGTCTTTAAGACCAAGCGCGACTCTAAAGGCAATATCGAACGATATAAGGCTAGACTTGTGGCCAAAGGTTTTACTCAGAAAGAAGGCATTGACTATACAGAGACCTTCTCTCCAGTATCTAAGAAGGATTCTCTTAGAATCATTATGGCACTTGTAGCTCATTATGATTTGGAGTTACATCAGATGGATGTGAAAACTGCCTTTCTAAATGGGGATTTGGATGAGGATATCTACATGGAGCAACCTGAAGGGTTCGCAATTAAAGAACAAGAACACTTGGCTTGTAAATTAAAGAAATCTATATATGGACTTAAACAAGCTTCCAGGCAATGGTATATAAAGTTTAATGATACCATTACCTCTTTTGGATTTACAGAAAACACTGTTGATCAGTGTATATATCTAAAGATCAGTGGGAGCAAGTTTATTTTTCTGGTTCTGTATGTAGATGACATCTTATTAGCCAGTAGTGATCTTGGTTTGCTGTATGAGACTAAAAGCTATCTTACCAAGAATTTTATGATGGTTGATATGGGTGAGGCAGCTTATGTTATTGGCATAGAGATCTTCAGGGATAGATCTCGAGGATTGCTAGGACTGTCTCAGAAAGGATATATCAACCGGGTCTTGGAAAGATTCCATATGAAAATGTGTTCAGTCAGTCCTGCACCCATTCAGAAGGGTGACAGATTAAGTGGTAGCCAGTGTCCCAGAAATGACTTAGAAAAGGGTCAAATGCAGAAAATTCCGTATGCATCAGCTGTTGGGAGCTTGATGTATGCAAGCACATGTACCAGGCCGGATATCAGTTATGCAGTTGGGATGTTGGGAAGATACCAAAGCAATCCAGGAATGGAGCACTGGAAGTTGGCTAAGAAGGTTATGCGGTATCTTCAGGGGACAAAGGACTATATGCTCACATACAGTAGATCAGACCAGTTGGAGGTGGTCGGCTATTCAGACTCAGATTTTGGTGGTTGCCCAGATAGCAGGAAGTCTACCTCAGGATTTATTTTCTTGCTAGCAGGTGGAGCAATCTCGTGGAAGAGTGTAAAGCAGTCTCTTATTGCTTCTTCCACGATGGAGGCTGAGTTTATAGCTTGTTTTGAAGCCACAAATCATGCACTATGGTTGAGGAATTTTATCTCAGCACTTGGTGTAGTTGACTCTATTGCCAAGCCGCTGAAGATATATTGTGACAATACAGCAGCCGTATTTTTCTCTAAGAATGGTAAGTACTCTAATGGTTCTAGGCACATAGAACTGAAGTACTTGGTGGTTAGAGAAAGAGTTGAGAAACAGAAAGTGTCAATTGAAAGTATAAGTACCACCTTAATGGTTGCTGATCCATTGACTAAAGGATTGCCTCCAAAGACATTTAAGGAACATGTTGTAAGGATGGGTCTTTTGGGTAATCTGTAAATGTATATATGGTACTTGTGTAATTGACATTGTTGTACAAATAACAGTTTGTTTCTCTATTTCCTGTTATCCAATTGTGTGTACACATATTTTGTATGGATGTATGTTAAACAGGAAATGTCTTTACAAGACAATTACAGGGGTCATTATGGTTATGGACTCAATTAGTAAGGGTTATCAATGTTGTGGTACATAGAAGGGAGTATGACGTGGATGTTGTATAACCGCTATGACTCGCATTGATAGTCTAAGCTAATTGCAGTATTACAGTATTACATATTTGGGCTTATCAGTTGTTGTTTTTATATTTGTGCACATGTCAGGTTTTTCTGTATGGAATCCAATGGAGTCAAAATGATTTTGAAAATGAGTCTTTTTCTTTTATTTTGTTTTTTCTAAAGTTTTTAACCTAATCGGTTAGTGGTCCAAGTGGGAGAATGTTAATCTCATATTAAAGTGGCCCACATAACCTTGGTATTTGCATTGGATTCCTATTAAGTTTAACTGATATAAAGGATGCCCATATAATTGTCACATTTTTATAGTTATTTGGTCACTTGAAAATAGAAAAGATACCATGATGGAAAGGTTTATTTTCAAGGGGTCTTTTTGCAAATGTGCGACCCACTTTTCTCCTCCTGTAAAGAAACAAAACTCACGCGAATATTTTTAATCGAGAGAATCCATCGTGAAAAGAATAGAGAGTTTTGTGAAAGGAAAGGAGCAGAGAAAAGAGGATCCATTGCAAGTTAGGGTTTGCAGATTCCAGAGGAAGGATTCAACATCTTCTCCAATCTCCATTCAATCTTCATCAATGGCCTCAGGTATGAATAGATTAGGGTTTTCTATTATGAAAGTCTTGCAATATATGATTCTTGAGATGTATGGTTGATTCTTGATCCATGGACGTTTTAATTCCGCATTATAGTTGTATTTATATCCAACAAGTAAGTTTTCTGGTGTTTGGATGTTGTTAGGAAGTGTGATTTGAAAAATGTTATGTCTTTTCCGATGTTTGGATGGTAATGTGAAAGTGAAAGTGGAAAAGTTGACCACAAAATTGACCGCAAAATAATATTAAAATAAAAATTAATTAAGAAAAATAAAAAATACACTATAATTAGAATGCAATTGAGATTTACATAACAAAAAAAATTAACTGTTTTGTGCTACAACTTATTATAAAGGAGATTTACATGACCACAAAATTAACTGTAGCACTTTGGAAGTGAGGAAATGGTTGTGTAAAAGAGAAAAGAGAGAAGGAAAAGGAGTTTTCTTATTTTCCTTTTCGGTGTTTGGATAGATAGGGAGTAAGCAGTTATACTTCCTCATTTCCTTACTTCCGCCCACTTCCTTGCATCCAAACACCCCCAATATGGAACCAGTGGGCTAAATCTCTAGTAACACCCCTCTTTATAGAGGGACAGATTCTAAGTTCAACCCCCGCAGCTGTCGAGCAGATTTAACTTGGATAATCAGTAACGGATGGGTGTGCGTGCATCAGCATGATATAACATGGAAATTAACAATTAGAAATATTCCATATTGATTTTCGTATTCCAATTGTTGCCCTTACGGCAATAATATACGAAATACTGCTTTCAAAACTTTGAAAATTTTAGTTATATAGCAAAGTAATTTTAGTATAGAAAGCATCCATTTTCTTTTTCTTTCTTTTTTCCCTCTGCTGCGTCGATGTGCATCTTTATATGTGTATATATTTATCTTAGAATTCATCGTTAAAAAGTATGTACTCGTAGACTTTTATGTCTGTCTCTTTGTCTTAAAGTTTATCTTTTACGTCCTCTTAATAATGTGTGTTGCGCGCGAGACAACAACAAATGAGCAATCAGAGATAGATGCAGCCGGAGATGTACCCACACGATAAGAATAGAGAAACAATAGAGAAAAACAAGTCAACACAATATTTAATGAGATTCGGCAATTTACCTACGTCCTCGGGGTAAGGGGGAGAGAGATTTTATTGATTCAATAATTAATACAAGCGAATATCAGAGGGATACTTTTAGGGATACAATACATGAGGACTCTATACCATATTTATAGCCAGAGAGTCCCATGGATTTAGAAAACCCTGATTGGATTCGACCCCAAAACAGAAAAGGAGTTTGAATCCAAAAAGGAGAACAAAACACGTTTGTCGGTTGACCGGGACCAACTGAGAGCTGGTTGTCGGTCGACCGCTCTGGTCGACCGTTCCTTTGCCATGGTCGACCGAACCATATCTGTGCGCGTCGTGCACACCAGTCGACCGAGTGGTCGACCAGATTCTGTCTTGGCCTGCTGCAAGCGTCTGTTCTTACTCCCTTTGACTTCCGATCTCTGCGCTATTTCCTCTATCTCTTCTCTTCTACAGTGTGATCATACTAGCACTGATGCCTTGGATCTCATTAGAACCCCGCAATTAGCGTGTTTGAGTGATCTCCTCCGAAGTCCTCATGTTGGACCCCACAGAAGAACAATCCTCTTGAGACTTTTTTTCTAAAAGAATGACAAAACTCTCAAGGCTTTAATCGCTATACAAATCATATGGATATATAATTTCTAACTCGCATTAAAAGATTGAGTTGATCGTTCTTTTGTTACATAAGATAACTCAAATTCTATTTATATCTAATTAGTAACTTATAAATCTATCACTTACAAAATTATATTTCTATAATTCAAAAGAAATTTATATTTCTATGAGAGGAGTGCTCGCAGACAGAAATTTAGTTTTATAATTCATAAATTAACTCACATTCTGTGGGCCGTGAGTACAATCCAAGCTTCATTGTGATGCACAAATTTGCAAAAAGGAAAAAAAAAAAAGACAAATTAGAACATCACTTCGTCAACTGAAACTTCAGCTGCTGCCGAAAATTTACAAAAATGGAGGGGAAAAAAAAATAAGCATATTTTTTTTTCTCTTTTTTACATCACGCAGAAATGAACACCATATAAACTCAATCCCTCGCGCATTACACATGAAGTTATGCAGCAGAGAGAACCAAAAGATATCACTTTCCTTTTTTTTCTGTACAACTTTTGAGTACATTTTAGTCAGAGAATTGTAGTTTAAATAACAAGATTCTTGATCAAAACTACCCAGAATAAAACTCTCAAGCTTCAAGTCCACTGTATTCTGTACCCTCAAAAACTACTAAAATATTTCACTAAAATCTTCAGATGATTCACTAAAAAAGTCCAGAAACCTGACACTGGAGTTTTCCAAGCAGCATGTAGATTATAATTAAAAAGAATAAAAAATTATATTTCTGCTGCTCAAGTGGACTCCACCTTGTCAAAGCCATTTTCTTTCTTTTCTATTTTCTATTTTTTTTCCCTCTCTTTAAACCTCAGCTGTTATCTGGCCGGGATCCTCGCGTCAGGTGCTCTGACCTCCGGTGAGCAGTAGCTGGCGGCATCTCCCTCAGCAGCTCCCCCATTCTTCCCACTAACTCCTGGAATGACGGCCGCGTGCCAGGATCGCTTCACACAATAACAATAAATCAAATCAAAATGGGAGAAAATTACTTCCAGAAAAGGAAACAAAGTTATTTGATTGATTTTGTTAATTTTTTTCCTACAAAATAATGCTGTCCTAATTCAAGTTTACTACCTGTAATCTAACACAAGAATATGATTTGTGAGTAGGGACTTTTGAGTTAGATTTGAGTAAGAAAGTTTGAGTGATGAGTTTGATTTGAGTTGGAAAGTTCTTGAGTTAAAATAGCAAAACGCCTTTTTCACCTGTCCCAACACTCGTGGATAATGGCGGAGACGCGAGGATCCGTGCTCGTTGGTATATCTAATCGCTGGTCCATAAACCCCACGACACCAATAACCTTCTCAAATATCAAAACCAATGGAAAGCTCACAATCAGCTTTAGCTCACAGATGTTACATGTCTAATAACCAATAACAAAAGGCGAGGTACCGACCTGGAAAGGGCTGAGGTGGCTCCAGGGAATGGACTCCGTCATGAGCTCCCACAAAATGACTCCGAAGCTGAACACGTCCGACCTGATTTAATTCCATTCCATTTCTAGTAAGTTTCTTTTTAATTTTATTTAATTCATAAAATCATTTTCTATTTTTTTTCCCCGAAAAACGAGAGGGTAGGTTTTGTTATACTTCTCATTGGAGCAGTCGCCTCGAAGCACCTCAGGCGCCATCCAGTGCGGCTGCATATACACAATTCACAAAAGGTAGTGCAGTTCAGGGTTCACAAAAAATTGAAAATTGCAGATCATGAACTAGATTAGAGTGCTCACATCACTATGCACATTGTTGCCAATCTAAGAATATTGCACATGAATAAGATTATGTTGTTGGCTCCCCAACCTAATACTTCGAACTTTTGAGTGGAGTGGAAGTGTCGTGACAGTGCATAAACCCCGAAAATTAAGATTGAGACAATCAACTCAATGTGAGAGAATATTAACTTGTTGTCAAAATGCTCGGATCAGACTCATAAAATGAATAAATAAATAAACCATTTGACAATATGTAGGCTACAGTTCAAAGCATAAATACGACAATAATCTAGCCCATTCCATCTGAACATGAAAGAGCAGGATCTATTCACGCACGGCCTATTTTCTATTTTGATCTCAAACCAGAGTAGTCTTGGGAGTGTTTTAGATGTCATAAAAGCAGCTCATTCTTTTGCACTACCAGTGTTGAGTTATAATCTTTTTTCAGGAAGAAGGGGGGAAAAATGCTGTGTATGGCAACAAGAGCTAGGGAGTTGAATCGCCAACTTCTAGAGACGAATAATAATAAAAGTTAGGAACTAAGCTTTGACTGGTTGTTTAAATAAAAAAAGAATTAGCAATAGGGATTTGAAAACAGAGGGAAAAAGAAAGAAAGAAGCTATTTCATGATTTTAATGGAATTAGTAATTCTATTCTAGAATTAGGTGCTTCTGGGTGGTTTTAAGAAGTGGTAATTTGGAGTTTCTAAGCAGTTAAACAGTGTTAAATCAGTTAAGGAAACTGAATAGCGTGTATTATTGATTAGGACAATCCCTGAATATACAGTCATTATAATTACATGATTAAAAACTTCTAATCCTAATATAATTAATACTACATAATCCTAATTCTAATATTACTCTTTAACAAGTAGTTTAACAAGTCACGGTTATTTGCTGTCTCTTATCAATATTAAGCCGTTTGGCAGCACTTAGCAAGAACAATCTTTTCTAAATAGCTCAAGTAAATCCTCGTGCCCATCTTACTGTTGGATAGCATTGTGAACGAAAAACTCGCATGTTTTTTTTCCTGGGTGATGAGAAAAATAACGTACTTATTGACAGTTTTAACCAAAATCAGCAGATTTTCCAAACGGAGAACCCTTATCGAAGTTTAAAATCATTTATACATTTGGCCCAGTTATTTTAAAACCTTGGGGAATCTCAAAATTCCGGAGATTTAAAAAACTCAGATCACTCCTCAGCTTCTCAAAAAACAGCTAGCTAAACACATACAAAGAATATAAAATGAAATGAATTCTAAGAACCTTCTGGCCCAGAACTGTCAAAATCAACTCAATTTATAAAACATACAGAAAGTTGCATCATCATTTATAATATTTTAAGAACTCTTACCGTTCCTCTTCCAGATGCCGCTGTCGTTAAAGTTGAGATCTTTAAACATGATATGCCAAAGTCTCCAACCTGTAGGATACCATGACTTTTCTGATACTTATATATAGAGCTGTTTTTTACGGTGCAGATACATGAACATAAATTTGATATACCTTAACCGTCCAATTTTTGCCGACTAGTAAATTTGATGATTTTAGGTCCCTATGTATTATTGGTGGATTTCTTCGATGCAAGTAGTTCATACCTCTAGCCTGCAACAAGGACATTCACCTCAGAACTAATATTGAGACATCACTTCAAAAATAATAAAATTCCAAACTGAAAGTTGCGATATTTGCTGAAGGGACATACAACATCAAGTGCCATCCTCAGACGGCGCTTTAGGTCCAATTTCTGATTGTTTTTGTGTAATGTTCTGAAAAGGCTGCCCCTGTTGATGGGAATGGGAATAATAAAATAAGAATGTTTCTTTTTTTTTTCCCTCCTAGGATTAGCTAGTACCACCAGACACTTCGTGCTTCTCATTGTTGCTGATTATGATGACCATTTGTTACCTTGGTAAGAATTCCGTCACAATCGCAAGCCGTTGAGGCGAGTATACTGCTCCCATGAACAACAACACATTCGGATGTCTCAGTCTTCTCATTATAGCTATCTGAAATAAGTACCCAAAATAATGAAGTATCAAGATACACTATCTTTTAGGATTGAGGCTTTTTCAAATTATGTACCTCCTTCTTGTAATCTGATAGAAGCCCCTCTTGGTAATCATTTCCTAGATACACTTTTATGGCAACATCCTGATAAGAAAATAAAGCGAAAAAGAACTATAATTTTATTTATTCTCCATAAGTATGGCCAGAAAAAGCATCTAAAGCAAAAGGGATGTTCTGAGTAGTAAATATCATACCGATCCATTCCAAACTCCACGATATACAACAGCGTAAAAACCTGAAATAGATAGAACATGACAAATTATCAGATTGGTAAGACTTTGAACCTGTTTCTCTCTCTTTGGTTTCAGATCCACCCTGATGTATTTTAAATTATCGAGTATTTTGAGAACTTCGGATGGGAACCAAGTGGCTATTGAGGACTCAACAATCATTTTTCTGTGTCCTATCAGTAGATTCAGTACTCTATGGCAAAAACATGAACTCATTTTTGCATTTCTCATCCTTTCCACATATAGAGTAAATCGTATACTGAACATAAAAGATCTTATTGTGTTGGCCTTCTAATGATCTTAAAAGACAACTAGAAAGAAAAAGATAGAATTAAACAGGAACTCAAGAAATCAAAGTAGCAGTATTTCGCAGTGACAGTAAAAACCAAACATGTCCATTGAAGTCCTTCTCATTCTCAAATAATTCAATCATTCTCTTTAAATAGATAAATGTAAATAAACAAATATATGTTAACATGCTACAGTTTTATATTACACATTGGAACAACCATAGAGCAATTACCTTGACCGACTTCCTCTCCTATATGCAGGTCTTCCCAGTGAATGTCACATTCAATGTCTAAGTCCAGATCTTTTTTCTCAACCGGAGAAGAACCTGGTTGGCTGTTTGTTTCAGCTGAATTTGCTGATGGTGAGCCATCTTCAACCTGATTTCGTAGTCTTTGTTCATTGTTTAACACAGCTTGTGTTGGTAACTCTTCTATTGAGTTTCCTGATCCATGTTCGGCATCATCCGTCCCATTTTGTACAGGACCTACAATAGGCAAGAAATCTGTTCATTACAGGGAGCTTACTATTTCTCCAAATAATTGATAACATTTTCACGCCCTCTGCTTACTGATGCCGTGATTCTTCTTTGTGTTGATCACCCCAATTTTAGTTTGCTCAAAGGAACTGCCTGTTTCATAACATTGTAAGCATTTGATAGAATTCTTTTTCAACTTCTCTTTAACTATTTGTTTTGATATGTCAGTGGAATCTGAAACACAACAGTCTTCAACCATCATTCTCTCCAAAACGTTTTCTTCTGCATATCTAGGAACCTGGGAAAAGAAGGAAAGGCAAAAAAAGGACAGAAAAAGAGAGTAATATTATCATCAGTTAAGGTAGCAAATAGCATGTTGCCAAACTTGTAACATATCATCAGTTAAGGTAGCAGCAACTAGCCAAACTTGTAAAAAAGAACTCCTAACTGAATTAGTTGGTGTAAAATTTGGGATAGAGAGTTCTGTCTTGTGAGAGCGCGCGCGTTTTTTCTTTTTCTTTTTCTCTCTTTTTGTGTGTGTGTGTGTGTGTGTGTGTGTGTGGGTAGGGGACGGGGCGGCATGAAAATATCGGTTTACAGTCATAACTAGGCTCTAGATACTTGTCCATGTTGCAGACAACATAATAGAAAATTGATGATAGTGCAATACATGCTAGACTATACAAGCAAGTCGATTCCATAATATAACATCGTGTTTGGTTTAAAACCCTTGTACTCTGTGGCTGATCCCCATTTTGATTGGAGAAGTCTTAGATGATGCTGACAACGACAATGAAGTAGTTTGTTTGTCTAACCATTGTGCTTTGAAATAAAGCATCTTTTTGGAACTTTAACCCCCTGAGATATAAACTGTTTATGCAATCCAAGTTAGTAGCCCACTCTGTTTTAGGGACAGATACAAAAGAAAATGAAAGAAATGACTTCTAATGTTTGCTTGGATTCTGGAAGGAACAAAAATCTAGTCTTGTTAGATATAGTGACTTTGCGGGAGATCGTGATAGGACAACTTCACTCTCTAGTTATGTCTTTGCATTAGGTGCTTGTGCGATCAGCTGGAAAGCTGCTTCACATGCTACAGTTGAATTATCTACATAAAAGGTGAGCACATGACCGTCTCTGCGGTTGTTAAAAGAGCTATGATTAACAGGTTACGAGCTCATTTCAGATCAAGATGTGGTTACCACCTACAGTGATAGCCAAAGTGCTATTCACTTGACCAAAAATTGAATGTATCATGAGAGGAAAAATCACATTGACATACATGCACTTCTTTGCTCAGTAGATTGTTTATATAAGGTGAAACAATCCCTATTATGAACATTAGCACCCTTAACAATCTGGTGGTAAGTTAACCAAATCTCTTCTACTTGTCAAGTTCAAACACTGTGTGCCTTACTCTACGGGAATTATGTGGAAAAGGTGGTAGAAGAGCTACCTACGTTTTTCCTTGTGAGATATTTCATGAAGGGATTGGAGACAAGGTGGAGGTTTATTCTGTGTTTCTTGAATCTGGTGACCTAAATCTAGTTCATGACCTGATCTGAAACATAAACTGCTGACAATTTGTGAGTAGGAAATTTTATGGAGGTTTGTTCTCCGCTTTGGGCTTAGGCTAGGGGTGCAAGGGCAGCCCGCGATGTTTTGTAAATTCCTCGCGTGTTTGTGTTCAAATCTAGGCTGAGATAAGAGAAAGAAAAAGTTTCTGCCGTCAATGAAATTCGGGTTGATTGTTCCTACAAATTTCTACCTCATAATTCTGAAATAGTGAATCTCAACTTGTCCTTCGCCTGTGAACATAGGCCAAAAGGCCAAACCATAAAAATCCCTTTGTCCCCTTCTTCTCCCATTGATATGAAATATGTCCGTGTGATAGAAAATCTGTGTCACTATCAAAACTACGCTTCACCAATACACTACTATCTTCAGGTAAGACAAATTAAAACTAGTAATGCGAGTGAATGAAATAACAGGAAGAAGCATGTGCAGGCTAAACAATTTCAATCATGAACAAATTAAAGATAAAGCTACATTATTCAGGCACAGTTTCTACAATCAATATCCATACTGATGAATCACAAGTAATAGATGCACATAATCTCACCAATAAGTTAATATCACTAAGGCGGATAAAATCCTAGAGACTAATTATCACGACTCTACAATTAAATAACCGTGATGAGGAAACTTACCTACTGAGGGTCACGTTTGACCCCAGTGTTCTGCTAATATCTGCTGGAATGCGTAGGGTTGTCTCCACACTCAAACGCTTCAAAATGGCTTGAATCAAACTCCGGATGGCTGAGAAACAGCCGAAAAACCAATTTGAACGGCTAACAAGTTTGTTTTCTGCAAACGGGTAGGGTCAGGTTCTACAGGCATGATCGGATCGAGTCTGCAGCAAATTGAAGCGAGTCAAACCTGGCTTGGAGCAAAAACTGGTCCAAATTTAAATTGGATCTGATCCGGGTCGGATTGTTGCAGCTTGGAGTCGGGTGACTCAAAAAATTAGATCTGGGTCTGAGATAACTTGGATCTAAACTTGCTATCGGTGGTTGAAGTTGAGATGAAGTCGAAGGCGGAGGTTGAAGGCGGGGTCGAAGGCGGAGGTGCTGTCGGCGTTGAGGATGAGGCTCGACTATGGTTCCTGGTCGGCAAGGTGAAGTTGGGAGTTGGAAGGTAAGGAGTTTGGGATCCTATGCTGTCGACGGGATTTAGATGGGTGTCGGGGTTGCTGTACTGTCGACAAAACGAAAAGATTGGGACCTTTAGTCGTGGTGGTGGGGAGAGCTGGCAACATTGAGAGAAAGGAGGGAGAGAGGTGGTGGCAGACTACAGGCGAGGGAGGAGAGGGGAGAAGGGTGGCTCGAGGTTGCAGGTAAGGGGTGGGAGAGGAGAGGTAAGCGACGACTGCTGGGGGTAGGGTAGGCGGCATCAGCACATGTGAGGGAAGGGAAGTAGCAGCTGGCGTAGGCAGACATGTTGTGATAGCCCCCATGATCGATATGCACTTATACCAATAACTAGGATGGCACAGCGAAACGACAGGATCATTGAGCAACGAGAAAAAGAGATAAAGATATTCTGAAGTATAAAAAGTCAACACATAATTTAACGTGGTTTCATCAATCAAACAGATCGTGTGTACGTCTACGAGAGAAGGGAGAAATTTTATTAAACTTTGAGAGAATACAATAAGAAATGCTTGCATCTCTCGCTAAGAAGATTACAAGCCCTTTGATGGCCGTCTAGAACAGCAAACCTTATGGTTAAAACTTCTCTCATGAATCTCTCACTTTTTCTTCATTCACTCTCTGAATTTTTGAATACATTGAAGGCCACCCCCAAAGAGTTATTTATAGGCCACTGGACCATCTTAGTCCTACACAAATCAATAGCGCCTCAGAGGAAAAGAAAACTCGAATCCAACTCGAACTGGAAATAGATCCTGAAAAAACTGACAGAACCGCCCTGTTAGTCGACTTATATGTAGATTAGTTGACTAATGAATGTATTAGTCGACTTATCAATGCTATAAGTCGACTACTGAGAACATTCAACTCTCTGTTTCATTTCAAGTAGACTGATTAGTCGACTATACTGCATGCATCTCTTCGTGCTCATCTGTCTTTTAAACTCTGAAGCTTTGTCTACTTTCATGATGTATTTCAGTCACAATCCTAATAATATCCTCCTTGACTTGAATACGTTCAAGTCTGAGAATAGCCACCATGCTCCATGTGCCTCATATCAATGCACAATTGAACAACTTTTGACTTTATCTTCATCTCACTCTCTAGCTCTTCCCCATAACCCCTCACGGGGTTCACAACTTGACTAGATCGAACAAGTTCAGACCCGAACTGAACTTGATCACACAACGATCTCCTTGATCCACGCAGGATATATGAGAATTTGCTCCAACAAATGAGTAATGATCTGAACTTTCTTGTTGTGTGCCGCCGCCTAGTCCCAATCTGTCATCGGGGTAAAACTGAACATTCGAGCATGAAATCATCGTAACCTTCGATTGTTCCATAACCTTCAATCTTGAAACCGAGGATAACTGCAATCCACCAACTGTAATATCTAAAGTTCGCGATATATAAGCATTGCCGACACGTTCGACCTGAAACTTCACATAAGCATCTTTGAAAACTTCCATTAGATTACTTTCAGAACTGAAATTGATTCTTCTCCATGTAAGACTCCAAGAGAAATGAGATTGTACCTTGATTCAAGAATATGACAAATAGCTTGAAGAGTAGTGATGCATCCATCATGAGAACGAAACTGGATTGTTCCTTCGCCAATCATCTTACTCGTAGCAGAATTCTCCCTGTAGACCTCTCTCCCTTGAATTGAAGTGTATTGAGGAGAACATCTTCCTATTGGAACTGATATGCTGTGAATATCTAGAGTCAATAATCCATCTATCTTTGTTACCGACCGATCTATCTGTAACAAATAGAATGTCACACTTATATTCATTCCCTTCAGCCAGTTCACTAACATTAGCATCTTGTTGTTTCTTTTTGCGAGTCCAACAATCAGCTCTAATGTGCCCCTTCTTGTAATACCAGTTGCACACCAAATTTTTGTGTTTTGGATTATCCTGAAACTTTCATTATTACTCTTCTTTTGTAAAGTGAGCTTACCTGGAATTATCACGATGAGACTCACCTGTTAACTGGTTGTTAATTTTGTCTTTGTTGAGCAGATGCTCCTTGACCTCATTGATCTTGATAGTTAATTTGTCTCCATAGATGATAGCTTCCCTAAAACTCGTGTATGAATAAGGTAAAGAACACAGTAATAAAAGTGCTTAGTCATCATCTTCTATCTTAACCTCTATCTTATCTAAATCATTCATAATATAAGAAAATTTTACAATTTGAGACTTGATAAGTGTACTTTCATGCATGTGGAGAAAGAGATGCTGCTTCAGAATCAACTAATTCGCCAACGACTTCTTCAGATAATGGTCCTGAAGTTGCTCCCACAGCGAGGATGTTATTTTCTTCGAAGAAAACTCATCCAACACTTCGTCCGCTAAGTAAAGCTGAATAGCCGTCAAGACTTTCTCATCCAACTTCTCCAAATTTCTTCATTCATGTCTTGAAGTTTTTTCTCCCTCGAGTAGGGCTTTCTTCAACCCGCTCTGAGTTAGAATGATATTTATTCTAATCTATCATCTGCTGAAATTGATAACACCATCAAACTTTTGAATATCAAACTTGATTGCAGACATCTTCACGTTGACCTTGCTTTGATACCAATTATTGTGATAGCCCCTACAATCGATATGCACTTATACAATCGTTGGGGCAATGCAGCAGAAGGGCATGATCGTCGAGTAGGGGCCATCGGATCGGATACGGATCGGATATTACCTCTACCATATCCATATCCGCACCCCACCTTCGGATACGGATACGGATACGGATATTGACGGATGTAGAAAAATGATATCCGTATCCGCCAAAATCGGATATCAGATATAAATCGGATGCGGATACTAATCGGATATGTTAAAAATGGATATGGTTAAAGATAAATTAAACAGAAATACTTATATTATTTTTTATCTCATCTATTATAATATTAAATGTGATACATACTATGATATTATTGTGTACATATCAATACATTCATTGTATTCATTGTCATTTAACTTCTATAACAATAGATTACACGTCCTCCGGTGCTAAATGCCGATTCGAATGCCATGGTTAATGTCGAAATACTCAAAATATCTTGTGGTGCTCTTTCAAAAATTGAATACTTTTCACTATTACTTTTTTATTTTTTCACCAACTCAAAATGTCAAAATTTAATGTCTTATTCCATTGAAGAATAGTCTTCTCCATATCGATATCATTATGAAGCACGCGACATTCGGATATCGGATCGGATACGAATAAGGTATTACTTTTACCATATCCGTATCCGCACCTACCTTTCGGATACGGATACGAATACGAATATTGACGGATGTGAAAAAATAATATCCATATCCGGATTGGAGGCGGATTCGGATGCGGATCTCCGCGGATAATCCGTATTCGGTGGCACCCCTATCGTCGAGTATTGAGAAAAAGATGAAGATATTTCAAAGTATAGAAAGTCAACACATAATTTAACGTGGTTCCACCGATCAAACAGATCATACGTACGTCCACGGGAGAAGGGGAGAATTTTATTAAACTTTGAGGGAGTATAATAAGAAAAACTTACACCTCTCGCTAAGAAGATTACAAGCCCTTTGATGGCCGCGTAGAACATGAACTATTATGGCTAAAACTTTTCTCACGAATCTCACTTTTTCTTGATTTACTTTTTGAATTTTTGAATATATTGAAGGTTACCTCAAGGGATTACTTATAGACCATAGGACCATCCTACACCTACTCAAACTCTATCAATATGAATCAGCATGCCTCGGAGGAAAAGAAACTCGAATCTAACTCGAACTGAAAATAAATCTCAAAAAAACTATCAGAACCACCATGTTAGTCGACTTATATGCCCAATTAGTTAACTAATAAATGTATCAGTCAACTTATCAATGCTATAAGTCGACTATGAGAACATCCAACTCTCTGTTGCATTCCAAGTCGACTGATTAGTCGACTATTGAAATGACTTAGTCGATTACTCTGAGTCATAAGTCAGCTATACTGCATGCATCTTTCGTGCTCGTCCGTTCTTTGATCTATGAAGCTTTATTTACCTTCACGACGTATTCCAGTCACAATCCTAACAAGGCAGTGGGCACGACAGGCTGTGATGACAGCTGCGGTGGGGGGAAAGAGGGAAGGCGGCAGACGGCTAAGGTTTTGAGAAGGGGAGGGTGATGGTGGCTAGGGTTTGGGGGAGAGGAGGATGAAGCGACATCTAGGGTTAGGGTTTGGGTTAAGGTTTTGTGAAGAGGAAAAGATGTGAAGGGAGTTTGAGAGAGGATAAAATTACTCAATTGTTTAGTAAACTACATTCCTTATTAACTAGAGAACGAGCTTTTAAATCGGCTTTACAAAAATAACAGAAAATTCCACAACCAATATAGGACTAAAAAGATTACTAAACAAAAAAAGAACATATACATGAATGCGACGTGTTTCCTCTTATGCTGATATACGCAAATAAAATAAAAGACATCACTAATCGAATCACATGAATGCGACATGTTTCCTCTTATGCTGATATACGTGCCTGGGGTGCGGCTGGACCCGACTCCAAGCTGCAACAATCCGACCTGGATCAAATCTAATTTAAATCCGAACCCAGTTTCTGTTCCAAGCCAGGTCCGACTCGCTTCAATTTTCTGCAGACCTAACCCAATCCGCGCCTGCAGAATCCGACCCATTTGTAGAAAACAAATCTGTTAGCAATTTAGATTAATTTTTCGACTGTTTCTCAACTATCTGGAGTCTGATTCGAACTATTTTCAAAATATTGGAGTCATGAGAGACAACCTTACGTATCCCAGCGGATATCATCAGTACACTGAAGTCAAACGTTAACTCTCAATAGGTAAGTTTCCTGATCATGGTCATTTAATTATAGAGTCGTGATAATTAGCACTTTGATTTTATCCGCCTTACCATTGTTTAGATATCGGGGAGACTGTGCGTATCTACAACTTGTGACTCATTAATCTGGATATTGATTGTAGAAATAGTTGTATGCACAACGCAGCTATTATCTTTAATTTGTTCAAGAATGAAATTGTTTAGCTTGCACATGCTTCTTCCTGTGAATTCTAACCGCTCGCGTTATTAATTTTAATCGGTCCTACCCGAAAATTGTATTGTTTTGGTGAAGTGTAGTTTTGGTACTGTTATCACTGATTTCCTATCACACGGACACGTTTCACATCACCATCCACTCAATTTTTGTGATTTGTGGTTGATCCATGATTTCCAGGTTTCACTACTGCAGATCGAACAAAATTCTTTGAGTTCAATATTTATATCATCATTTATACGTGGCTCATTGAGCCTTGACGCTGAACATCGTGAAAACATCTCTGTTTATTGTTCCACAGGGAATTTAAAAACTTTTGATTAGCTAATCAAGATACTTAATACTGTATTTTAACTACCTCTTGATCAAACAATGGGTTGATCACTAGAAATATGTGTACTCGGACAGGAATTTGGTAATAGAAATCATTTGTGATAGCGCCACAAATCTATCAGCATTTAGTAGAACTGTAAATAAGTTTTTAGTTGCCAACATTATCTGGTGGGATAAATTCTGATTGCTGTAAAGAAAAAAGGAAAAATACTAATTTTTTTTTAGTTTGAAAAGGCAGAATATTAAATCTAAAGCTACTTCGTGGAGTATCACTGTACAAGGTGAAAAAATCATACTTGTTTTGAATCATCAGAACTGTCCGTTGACACACGACTTTGATTTCCATCAGAAAGTGTGCAGGTAGCTTGCGGAATTGGTGGAGGTGAAGCTGCCTCCTGCAATAAAAGTTGAGAGGAAAATTGTGAGTATAAAATTGACCTAAGTCACCCAACATACTACTGTGGTATCTTGTTGGGAAGTACTCATCTATGTGGATGATAGATTTGCTGTCTGCACCCAGTTGTTAGAATAACAGTGTTGCTGTTTGGAAAAAAAAAAAAGCATTTTCTTTCTTTCTTTCTTCTTCTTTGGTTTGGTGTGTACATCAGTATTGGACGCAAAATTTTGGCATCGGAATTGGCGATATAGGCCGTTTCATCTCGCCGTGTCGGCTATATCAGTATTTTACGATGTTTCAAACCTTGGATAATATTCATATATTCCTCTGTTTACTCATTTACATGTTTCATTAGTAAATGGCAGGGTATGCTACATTCAGGGTGCACTGGAAAGGTTTACACATAGCTCTTGTAAAGCATGGTGAGTCTATCTAATTGAAAGGTCAACACTGTTCATGGTGAGTCATCCAATTGAAAGGTCAATACTGTTCATGATGAACCACCTTTTTGGATAAAATGTCGCCTTGAACTTTATCAATTTTTTAGGAAGCGGAGCTCTTACTTTTGCATCAACTGCTCATGGTAGATCTGTGCTTGCTGCTATTGAAAACGAGAATGTTGATACCATTTAATATATATGTTCAGATTTCCCCAAAACTCGAGTTTTATTTCCCGAATGTTCTCAGATAAGTTACATATGTAAATCAAAATGAATGACCGAATTTTAGGTCGCTTATAAATAGTCTCAAATGCCCTCCAGTTTACTATACTTCTTGACTTCAACGATATCATTTCTAAATTAACATTGATGTGAAAAATAAGATATTTTCCTAATATATTAATATATTTGGTGTGTGAATGGTCTGAAAATGCTGCTTTAATCCTTAACATATGCAAAGGTCACAAATCCAGAGAAATAGAATGCACTCTTTTTTGTTGAACTGCATACCGAAATCTTTGCTGAAATAGTTTGAGTGCCATTGTCTGATTCCTGGAAGCGAGGGGCACTTCCTTGAATATTCAGCTTGGAGAAGACTTTTGCAGCCTGCCATTCCAAGAAAAGGCAGCAGAAATCATTTGCCAGATACAGATGCAAAAAGAACAGACTGACAATAAATCTAAAACAAAAGTATGAATATGTCAAATACGTTTATTGCAATTTGCAAATAATACTTATCTGCCAAAAGAATGACATGAGCAATTATTCATGGGAAACATTACATACAATTTTGGACTGTTGATTAAATTATGATATAGTATCCTCGTACTTGTAGGTCTTTTGCTCTAGGGCTTTCAACCCACAATGCAATCTGAAGATTGTCTTTGATGCCTGGGAGGATTCAAAGGGTTTGCTCATGGACTGCTGAAAGACGCAGGTAATCTTTCTCTACATCCTAAACAAAAAGGCTTGCAACTTACTGATATCCTTGGCTTTTCTGAGCGCACAGTTTCCATCTCTGAAGTACATCCACATGATTCTCCACATGATTCTTGGGAGTTTTCAACCTCATCACTACTATATGCATGAATATGAAGTAAAATTTTTGAAGCCTGTTCAGATGAAAATATCATCTGAAGTGCTTGCAACTTCCAATATAGAAAAGAAACAAGACGAATCTGATTAATGCAAAACTCATACCAGATTGGATATGGATGATGCAATGTCTGGATGTGGACGCAATCTTCCAAAATTTAGCTTGGGTTCTCTTTCTGGCCTTGAGCTTCGTTCCAATACGCTCTTGATCTTTCTTTGGTCATATCATCAAGTAAAGCGCTATCACTTGATGCGGCAATAACACCAATAAGTTCATTATTCTCATACAGTGGGCTCTTTGTTACCATTGCCATTAACTGCTGTCCTGACTTTTTCCTAAATGGAAACTGACCTGACCATGTTTGCCCACAGTTCAACCTTTCCATGATTTTTTCAAAGAATGGATGATCTTCATCATCTATTAGCAGATTAGCAACCCTTTGGCCACATGCTTCATGGTCCTTCCATCCATAGAGATTTTCTGCTGATTGATTCCTGATAAATAAGATTAATTTTAAACACCCTAGTGAATATCATGCATCCTGCTGACAGATCACCTGCACTACCTTTTAGTTTATGATACTTGTGTTTTAGAAAGAATTTGACAACAATTTGGTACTGGAAAATGTAGAAAGCGCTAGTTAGATGTAGTTTGAAAATATCTATACTCAGGATGCTACGCTAAATTAGCAAGTTAGGGTCCTCACATGTTCAGATCTTTTTTGTATTAGACAAACTAACAATTGACATGACAAACATTGAAAAAGGAATATTAAATAATGGACAATTCTGACATTCTATTATTATACATTTATTCATTTCTTCAATGTACAATCATTATCAATAACTCTTAGTACTTTCTTTCCTCTTACCTTTTGATATCGGCTTCTCAGGAAATGTAAAATGATAGGCAACAGATGATTATATCCTTTGGGGAAAAAGTTAGTCGATAATACATTGAAACTAACTGATTGTATTAACTATAAAAAATAATAAAAATAATTGCAAATAAATAACATCATATTAGCTTTATGCATATTAACAACTGAATATGATTTATCTTATGCTCTTATACAAAGAAATAATTGGCAATCACTCAATAAGTGCAAATCAACATGAATAAACTAGAGTACCTCTTCAGAGTGTAAAACAGCTATTTCTTATAATGAAAGTGCAAATATTTACAGGACAAATTCCACCATAAGGATCAAACTGTTAGTGCAGGCACACGGACATTGCATGAACACAAAAGAGATAAATATCAAGATGAACTTTTAGACAAATGGAAGGGATCAGATTTGGTATAATTAATTACAAACTATGCATGTGGAGTAGAGAAGACTGCAAAGAGAAGCATGTTTCAATTCAAGCATTGAAGGAGCATAATTCTTTTAGTTTACTCCTACATCTTCTACATTACTATTAAGTTACATCAGTCCCTAACTCTATCAAAGTTTCCTTTTGTTGTAGTATAAAGACTTATAGGATTGCGTCCAGATTTGATTAGTCTCGCTGGATTTACTATAACCGTCCATTTTTTATGCCTTCAGATCCATAAGCCATCTACAAAATTAGACAATTTCTTCTTGCAAGAAGTACCTCGTCACTGAAAGAATTTTATGGAAATCTCAACTGGCAAAACAACTGATTTTCTTAGAGGGACAAAGCCTTAAGAGTCCTAATTCAGTGCCAGGTGTTAGAATATAAAATATAACCCTCAATCTTCACCAAAGACTTCAGAGGTTTGGCACAGAGGAAGAGACATTAATATAATATCAGAGCAACTTAGATTCAATTCTCACCCGGCGCACATTTAAAAAAAAAAAAAAAAAAAGTGGATTTAAAAACAAGACTACCATTACGCGTGTTGAAAATATTAAAGTGGATTCTATGGAAATTATATTTATGTATTTTTCTTTTTTTATCTAATAGAGGAAGTAGTGTGTTCTAGGGAGCTTATGCCTTTTTCAATTCTTACCCACTCCACAATCAATAAATTTCCTTTCCACCACAGATACTATTTATTTTTTTGGCTTTTCACCTATTTCATATTTTTATGCCACCATTTCATCATGTCATCAAATACCATATACGTCTCATCTTCTTCATAAAATCCATAATAACTATTTACCTTTCCTCTTCCTCTCCAAAGTTATTAATCATGACAACCCTAATATAAATAATGCATTTCCCTACAATGTTTATGCATTTCAGATGTATCTCAAATAGCTCTTATCTATGTCTGTTGGTTTTATTCACTAATAAAATTTTTTAATTTTTGCCCTTATTATTTCGGTGTTCTTCTTCTTATTAGTGTGTCTTGGGCAAGTGAGAAATTCTTTTCTGCTACTCGAGAAGCAGGTTCCTTTTGATGCTTGTTTTATCTACATTGTACAAGATCTGCAAGGGTGATAGCGGCCTTACAAGATTCTCTCAATGAACAAGAGCAAGATGGATTTTGGAAGTCGTGGTGGTCTCAGCATCAAACGAGTTGTTGAAGAATTGGAAGATGGTGAATGTGAAAGTGGAGTTCGTCTTGAAGAGAACCATCTCTCATGAGTTGTTCGAGCATATTATGGGTTGCGATTTGGCTTTCAATGATTAGAGTATCTTTGATGAGTTACTCAGTAAGAAGAATGTTGCTCGATTACAATTCTTGAAAAAATGAATTAGCCAATACAAAGTAAGATGATCTCTCCATTCTCAATATTTTTTGAAAATTAAAAAACTTTGTTCAGGAATCTCTATGCTTGATCTCAAGACGCCGATTTCCGACTCGCATGAAGGGTTGATTATTCGAGGGCTAAATGTGCATTATATTCCATATGTCATGTCTCTTCAAAGTTGAAATCGACAACCATATATGGCAGAGTGTGGAAGTTTACTTTCATCTCGAGGGTCTTTGGCTCGTCAAATGGCCGAGAGCTCTATCTCTGAAGCAAGGGAGATGCTCTTTTCCGGTAAGAAGAAATTGTTTGATAAAGACAGAGAAGTATGATGGCAAAGGTGAGGACTCTTCAACAAAAAGTGATGGAAATCGGAAGATCCAAGATGTATTTAGTGTCGTGTGAAGTTAAAATGAAGCAATGTTGCTGAGAATGAACGTGATTCCACGGATGGAGAACGGGGAAGTGTTTTATGGCGGATACTGCTACTCTAGGTGCCATGCCTTCCATTAATTATGAGGATGATTGGATCGTTACTTCAAGGTGTAGTCATCATCTCAACGACAATGCTTTTCAGTTTTCTTCTCTTCAACTATTGTGGCAACATGTTATCATCACGACAGACAACGCTATCCATCCAGTAAAGAAGGAAAGTGGTGTTACTGTTAGACTTGATGGGTTGGCCCATGGGGCCAAGCCCAAGCCCGGGACAAGTCCTATTTATGATTGGACTAGAGTAGTGCCTAATGTGGACCGCTAGATCTTAATCTAACAAATAGGATTAATGAGGATTTTGGAGATATCTTTCCAAGAAGAATTAAGGTTTTACCTACATTATATATATGAAGAGCTCTCCTTCTTCCTTGTGCAATCAACCATATCCCTTTAGTTCTTCTCTCCCTAAGCCTCCAATCCACTAGTGCTTGTCTCTGCTTGGATCATGAAAAGTGACAGGAGCACTCGCATATAAGTCACTGTAGTCTTCCCACTGTCAAAAGAATAGTCTTCCCACTGTCAAAAGAAGACGTCTTTCAATGAGAATCTCTATCGACAGTAAGAGATATGCTTTCGCTATACATGTCCATGATATAGATTGCTCATCTATCATAGACATCAAATTATTACATGGTATCAGAGCACCACTTTAGAGCTCGGATTATTGCTCATGCTTAAATCTAGATCTTGATCGTTAAGGCTTGAGAATTATTGTTGATTTCTATTCATGCTTAAATCTAGATCTTAATGTTTAGAGTTTAAGAATTTTAAGATTATTATTGGATGTGGAGATTACTTTTCAAAAATTAAATTGTTGATCTAAAATCAAAATTTTGAAAACCCTAAAGACAAAAAATAGGAATACTGGACAATAGCCCTGGCTTGCGCTCGGCCAGAGGCTGAGGCAGCGTGCAAAGATGTCATTTTCCCTGACATGCCCTGCAGCAGGGGCACAACGACCAGCCCCCGGTGTCGACCTCAACGAGCACGCCCGTAGGGTGGCAGAGTTGGTGAAAGGGACAGATTAGGGACTGGCACCCTGCCCAGCCCAGCATGCTCTCAAGGCGGCGTTGGGCTAGTAGTTGGGCAGAAGCCGCCCCCTACGTCGTCCTTAAAGTGCTCACAGGACGACAGGGGTAGTGCCGCAGCTAACCCCCTGTGCTGGCCTTAGCACGCCCGCATGACAGAGCTGAGCCAGAAACAGGGTCGTGTTGGCCTCAGGGTGCTCGGAGGAGCGTGCAGGCTGATTGCTTGAGCAGATCTACCGTTGTCCCCTGCGTCGGCCTCAGCACACCATGAGAGCAATGTTGGGTCAATAATAAAGCCCAAGACCCGCCAACAGGCAGTGGAGCTGGTTTGGTTGGGCCTCTGCATTCGTATCAACGCACCCGCAAGGGCGCCACTGGGGCCAGTAGCAGAGCCAACGCTAGCCGAGCACTTCATCGATAACAAGTGCACCCAAAAGCAGCATTGATGATTGTAGCCGGGATTGGACCCACGGTATCGTCTCTGGGACCACTAGCAAATCGGTCAGCTGCACACACTCTGACTAAGCAAGCAAATTCTGTCAATCACAGCTACCAGACCGATACCCAGTGTGATCCGCAATGCTCGATTGGACAAGCAATGCACGGTGGGATTGGGATATGAAAATACTTGCAAATGTGATTATTTAATGGTATTCAGACCAAGATGGGCTTATACACAAGCTGAAACCGTGCTTAAGTCTATTTCTTAACCAAACTTTTAGTCAAATCATGGAAATTCCAAGATTTTGGGACTGTTTTAATACACACATCTAATATGATACCCTAATCAGAAATAGATAATTCACAAAAAGGGAATAGCAGGAAGTGGATTTTAATGGTAGTGAATTTTTATCATAATCCGGCTCCTAAAAGCACCGTAATATTTTCAGCGTAATAAGAAATTGTGATTTTTAAATTTAGTCCTTAGCACGGGATATGACTCCGAGAATCACGCTGAGTCTCGATCTTACTGCGACCAAAGTTTTAATTATCTTAACTTACTCGTTATTGTGAAAATAATTGTGAAATTCTTGTAAGATTCCAAATATGATGCAACCTAAAATATTGAACTGCCATAGTGTTTAGGTTATGGCTTTCTCAAAATATATCATTTGCTTACTGAAAGGCGGGCAACCGGATGACAACAATTATTATATTTACCAGAAGATTCAGTTGTTGCTTAATGCAGGTGATATTTTGACAGCAAATCCAACTTAAGATTAGTTCTTTTCTATGAAAATCCCAGAGCTGATACTTTTATAGCACTTATTGTGCATAAGGGCAATGTTCACATTGCCACTCCTAGGATTTACCCAAAGCTCAAGAATGAGTGACTTGCGACACAACCAAGTGGGAGTACAGCTCTCCACATTAAGAGAGAGCATCATTTTCATATGTGCGTAAATCTAATGCTAAGAGAAATGTGACATATAAGGGAAAGTAAAGAAGACCTGATGTGAAATGGGGAACCATGTGGTTAATCAGTAATAAACTTGAATTCCGCAATATTTCACCAAAAATATGATCTTCGGTAGGAAATTAACTTAAAACAAGTAACACCATAAGATGACGTTTCACAATCAATTAGTAGTATGATGAACAATCATAATACTAGATCATATTTATTATTAAACAACAGTCGTACGTGCAATATCAGGTTCAGTACTTAACAAGTCCAAGCAGAATTCGCACACCTCTTAATTATAGTGGACAACACAATATCTTGTTAACAATAGAGATAAATTTATGGTGTAATTCCAACTAATAATCTAAGTGTCGAAGGAAGAAATATTACCTATCGAGAAGCTTTGTCCTCAAGTATCCGTACTGTAGTTGTTGAATTACTGTTGTTAATCTTGAGTTGCTTAACTTGCACTGGCCTTATTCCATGATCTGGGGTGGCTATCGCTTGCACGTTGATCGAGTTATTGAACATATGCTTGGAGATTGCTCGGCAGAACGCTGGATACGTGCAAGAAGTGGTGCAGTAGAGGCATTGTTGAGGACTGCCAGCGTGCGTCAAAGAGAGAGCAAGGAATGCTCACTGAGGAAGGCAGCATGGCCGGATATACACTCTCGCTGGTTTCAGGCAACTACTCGTGCTTGTTGCTGCACTCGACCTGAGGTTGAGCAAATCTTAGTTTGCTGGAGGGTGAAGCGCTAGTTCCTGACGTGGGTGAGAAGGCAATGAATGTTGTCACATAAACAATGAAGAGGAAGAGGAGGCGCATGGAGAGGGGGTATTCAGCCGGGCGAGGCGGAGGAAAAGGGGCAGCCGGACGACGAGGTTGAAGAAGAGGCTGTAGCGTTGGTGGAAGGGGAGAAGAAAAGCGCTTCGTGCAGACAGCAGATGTGGGCTCAATTGGCGTAGATCTGGGCTCGTGAACGAGTGTGGCCCGTGATTAGTCGACGAAGGCGATGCGGAGAAGGGGAACAACCGGCGAAGTCATCGAGGTGGAAGAGATGACGAGCAGCAGGGGGCTCATGCTAACGAGGGGATTCGTTGGGTGGTAGGTTTCGTGAGACAGAGAGAGACGAATGAGAAGATGAGGGTGGGCACGTGGGAGAAGATGCGTTGCAGGTTTGTAAAATATATTTTTATACTTTTTTGGTTTGAATCTCTGGTGCAGAGATAGGGTTTTGAGATAGAATGAGAAGAGAGGCGATAATTTTAGATTATGATTTCACACTCAAAATCTGACAGAATCGAATTTTACACTTGAACTCACAAAAGAGAGTTTCATTTCAAAAACACTCAAATTTCATAACTCTTATTGACCATGCCTTTATATAGGCCTACAACTCATAACTTTTTTCTCAGAGTCGATGTGAAACGAAAAGAGAAGAATAAATTAAAAACAAAGAGAAAAGAACAACTACGTTCATCAATTTAAAAGCAAATAAATACAGACCCCAAACGCTAAAACAACTCGAATCGTGGCGCCCCATGTGTTGTTGGATGTCCGCATCAAGACCACATGCAGCAAGCGTGCTGGGGAGGACAAAGCTGAGATGGCTTGTCACGGTTGAGAAGATTTAGGTCACTTTGCGCTAGAGTGCACACAGACAAAGGAAAAGATACTCACTCCACTCCATCGTTATGATTTTTGCACGAAATCAAAGTTTTACTGCCTTAACATACTATTTTTCTCCATTTGTGGGTGGAGACTTGGGGTTACCAGAATGAGATAGAGATGGATTCGTGGCATACCAACACGCTCTGGTAGAGAATCGGTGACTTTTCATGATGACTGTAGTGTGCAAGTTATCGAAACTTCCAAACTAGTTTTAGAGGCGGGTCTATCTTGCTCCTTTATAATGTCCTTCATATCCCTCAGATTCGTCACAAACTCCTCTTCGTGTTGAAACTTCTACTTAGGCTTAGGCGTAGAATTTCATCAAGACAGTGTTTTTATTAAACTTGATTTTGATCAAGAGTTTATGAGTTTTTGTAATAATGGTTTGTTTTTTATGAACTTGAATCCTCTTAGTAGTTTTGCAAGGATATTCTCACTTGTGGATGTTAAGAATAATTCTATCATTTAACATAGTACACTAGGACATATAGGGTTGAGAGGATGTCCTAGCTGGCTCGAGGCAGACTCCTTGGTCCGTTCTCTTCAGTCATCGTGCCCAATACGTGACACATCCAAACGCACATCTGGTTGCTTGATCTAATTCATTCCGACATCTGTAGACCTTTCAATGTGAAGGCTCAGAACATATACTCTTATTACATCACTTTCATCGATGATTTCATAATATGGTCATATGTATCTGATCTCTTACAAGTCTGAAGCACAGGGATGGTTTCAGCATTACTTGATTGAGCTGAAGAACAAACTCACCAAGAGTGTAAAAACGCTCAAAACTGAGCGTGGACGTGAATATCTATAGGCAGAGGGGGTTGTCCAACAACTAACTACTTACACGCCGCAGCAAAATGCAGGTAGCTAAGCGTGGTCAGTCTATGATGATACTATCAAATCTACAAATATTATTTTGAGGAGTTGCGCTACTGACTAAAGCTTATATATTGAACCGTGTGCCTTTTAAGCCAGTACCTTCCACACTCTATAAGCTACGGACTAGCGATGCCCAATTTGAGACATTTATAGCCAGGGGCTCAACAGTTTATGTGGCCCAAGGGGAAATGCATATTTATTTACCGTGACATCAATGAAGGTTAATTCAATAAAATAAATAAGTTCAGTAAATTTTTTACCGTGACATTATTCCTTATCATCGCTTTGACATTAGGGGGGCAGTGTACATGGTGGTTTGCCTCGATGGTATGGTTTGCCTCGATTTGCATGGTTCTGGTGTTGGTCGCTAGCATGGACTTGAAAATACTCCAAATAGACATTATGATAACTTTCCTTCATGAAGAATTGGATGAGGTGATCTTCAGAGGGCTTCGTATCTAAAAAGTTTCTCAGCTTAAGCGGTCTATGGATTGAAAACAGACATTTTAGAGAAATTTCATCGAGCCACACTATAATTTAGGTTCACGATGCTTGAAGAGGACCATCACATCTATCTTAAATGATCCAATGAAAAATTCCTTATTAGATGGCTTCTGACGATCTAGAGATGATTGTCACCACTAAGGACTAGCTGATATCAAACTTTGATATAAAGGATATGGTGATACGAGTTATGTGCTCAAAGTAAAGATCCACATGAATCAATCTAAAGAGGGTTTTATGTATCTCACAAGAGATGTACTAAGAATGTCTTTGAAAGATTCAAGATGCACAAATCGAAACCCATATCAACTCCAGTTGGAAAAAAATCATCACCTTAGCCTTCAAGATTGTCTGAAAGCACCTGAAGCACGGTAACAAATGGCATGTATACCATACTCTAATGTCGTTAGGTGCTTGATGTATGCAATGTAGCGTACTCGCCCTGATATATCTTTCACTATTGGATTACTAAGTTGTTTCCAATCGAACCCCGATCCTTCTCATTAGAATGTCGTTAAAAGGGTATTAAGATACCTGAGGGGCACGACTGAGTGTTCTTTTATGGCAGGTCGGATTTGCGGCTTCATAAATATATACACTCGGATTATGCCGACGATCAGGATGAGTGCAAATCGACTTTACATACGCCTTGCTCGAAGAAACTACCCCTCGCTTAGCAAGAAACAATCAGCAGTGTCACTTTCAACTATAAAAGCCGAGTACATTGCAGCTTTAGGCAACGAGAAGCCATTTGATTAAGGCAATTCCTTCAGGACCTTAAGGTTAACCGCATACAACAGATTCATTTACCCTTCACTCTGATAGCATGACGGCAATGTCACATGAAGAATGCGAGATACCATGCAAAGACTAAACACAGAATTTGAAGTTTAACTTCATTAGAATCAACCAAAGTCACACTTAAATGCATACCAACAGAGCACATGATTGTTGATCTACTGACCAACCATTAGATTTTGCACTATTTTTGAGTCAGATTAGAGCTTAGGTTTACGTAATTGGTGATGTAAATGTACTATTTATAGTGACATATTGTGACATTCTCTATCATGTATGATATACTATTTTTGACTGGTTGGCATTAATAACATTTTATCTTGTTGAATAAAAACTTGTTAAATATTTGAAATTAGAATGAGCACAGAAATTAGGCATGTAGGCAAGTTAGAACTGACAGTCTCATACGAGCAATCGCCCTTGATGTTGTATAGGCAACAGGCTTGGATGAGATGCAAACTGCTATGTCTGCACCGATCGATATGATCAAAGGGTAGCATTCATGAACAAGTTCAAATCATCGCCTCGAAATGAGTCCAGATGAGATCAGGCTTTTGGGTAGTGCAGCCATATCGCCAAGTGATCGAACAGATTTCCTATATCTGAGTACCTATTGAATACATAGATGTGCACCTTGACTGGGTGAGAAGCGATCACTTGATCAGTAGGAGGTGGCAGGTCTAAGCGTGGTGGGCCCGCGAATGGGCAAAGATATGTACAATATTGTATTAAATGACGTGCGCCCAAGGAGCTGTCTTATTGTAGCACACAATCAGACTGCACACGCTTAGCGAGCATTAAAATTAGGTAGGCAAATGGATCCCTATTTCGCTGTCGTGTAAGCCAATGATTTATGAAGTACATTGTTTTATCCCTGTGTTACTCACATTTACCCCTAGAGACATACAACTGTCACAAAGGTTAAAAGCAGTGGTGCTATTTTAACGCTCTCCCTATAGTTATGATTATTTCGACTAGGCGGAAAGTGATTAGTAAAGCAGTTGCTCTTATCTGGAATAGCAGCAATGCGGAAGGAAGACCACATACGCATCTCCTGATAGAGTGTCCGCATTCAGAACTTCATTTAGGGGAAGTGTAGACCTTCCTAGACATTTCCACAACGGATGAATATTCTCTTTTATTAATTGAGGGGTTGGAAAAATTCAATTGGACGATGTGAATGGGTGAGTCTCGGGTAAGTCATGGCATGAACTTGTTTTTCATTGTTCTCACTTTTAATAAGAATTTGTAGTTTTGTGGCTCACCTCTTGCAGGTGGTCTTGATGGTCGCATGATCCATCACAACATTGCACGAGTGGGAGTATGTTAGACTTGATGGGTCACCCCATAGGACCAAGCTCAAATCTAAGCCCTATATAACCTAACCAGTCCTAGTTATGATTGGACTAGATTAGAGCCCAATGTGAGCAGCTAGGTCCTAATATAATGGATAAGGGTTTTGGAGATCTCTCTCCAAGAAAAATTAGAGTTTTGCCTTCATTATATATATGAAGATAAAGCTCTCATTCACGCTATCCACTGTCCTCTAGTTCTCTCTCCCTAAGCCTCCAATCCACTAGTGCTTGTCTCTGCTTGGATAGTGGAAAGCAATGGAGCATTCGTATAGGAGAGTCATTGTAGTTCTCAACTATCAAGAGAAGACATTCTCACGAGAAGAATCTCCACAGATCATAAGAGGTATGCTTCCACTATACATGTCTATGATATAGATTGCTAATCTAGCGTAGACATGGAATTTATTACACTTACTTTTACTAATGAAAGTGATCCCATCACTCTAAAGAATATATATCATGTGCTTGGGATAAGAAGAAAAAATCTCTTTTCGGTGGCTAATGCAATAGATGTAGGTTATCATGTCTAGTTTGGTTCCAAGCATGTGAAATTTCTTAGGGATCTTTCAAATTTGGAGACAGATGTCATTCATACCGATAAGACAGTTAAAGATTTCTTATCCTTTCAACTTCTTATGCTAGCAAGATGAGTACAAATAATGGAGCACATATTTGGCATGCCAGATTGAGTCTCTTAGCATGGATAAGTTGAAACTTGAAAGCTATGGTTTCTAAATATTTGGTGAATGGGCTTATGAATCTTTCTTCCTTTGGTTGTGGTGATTTATATGAAGGTTGTCAATATGAAAAGGCACATTGTCTTCGGTCTCTTTCCAGGCATTCAAGCACTACTGGAATGCATTCATAGCCACTTGATGGATCCTTGTGCTACTCTTTCCTATTCCGGTTCTCGCTACATGTTGCTCTTTGTTGATGATTTTTAAGATACACTTGGGTGTATTTAGTGAAAGAGAAGTCGAAGGTATTCTCTAAATTTTTGGAGTTTAAAGAGACCGTGAAGGAGTTCTTAATTTGAAGATTAAGTTCATGATTGATGACGGTGGGGAGTTTAACATCTCATAACTTCTTTTATTTTTTTCCCGAAAAATAACATTAAAGAGATCTCTTGTGTAGAGACAACACAAAAAAACTGTTGGGATTTGGGTCGAACAAATAGTCCCACATTGGCTAGACGTGGGGATGGTCTTGGGTATATAAGGAATTGGGTAACTCCACCTAAAAGGCTAGTCTTTTGGGATGGTGCCCTAAGTCCTTCAAATGGCACGGGACAAAAACTTCTCTGAGGAATCCGCCTACCTAGCGGAGACTTGATGCAGCCGTAGAAGTTACCAACACGACAAGAACAACTAACAACACAGAAAAAACAATCAACACAATATTTAACAAGGTTCGGCAATGTGTCTCCGTCCTGGGGGCAAGGGAGAGAGAGATCTTATTGATTTAACAATCAATACAAACTAATACAGAGGAAACTTTTCAGAGAGATTCTTAAGGATACAATACATGAGGGTTGTAGCCCTTATTTATAGTCACAGAGTCCCTGGATTTAAGGAAATCCAGATTGAATTCGATCCCATCTAGAAAAGGAATCCGAATCCCAAAAGGAAAGTCAAAACGCGCTTGTCGGTCAACCGGCCGGTCGACCGACCCATGCCACGGTCGACCGCGCCGGTCGACCGGGCCCAACTGAGACTAAAGCCTTGTCAGGCGGTCGACCGCTTCCTTCCACGGACGACCAGAATGTTCTTGTGCACGTTCGTGCACGCCGGTCGACCGGGCAGTCGATCGGCCTCCTCCACCGGTCGACCCAGCCGACCGAGAGCACAATCTGGCCTGCTTCAATGCACCGTCTTGCTTCTTTGATTTCCGATCTCTGTGCTAACTTCCTCTACTCCTTTATCTCTCTCCCACAATTCTCCACCTCGGTGAAGATTTTTCAAATCTGAGCTGATCTCCAATGAACTCCGGTCTATTACCTGGTGAAATCGACACACGATCTCGGCTTGCGCGCTCCGTACGAAATCGACACACGATCTCGGCGAAATCGATACACAATCTCGGCTTGGAATTTGTACCTCAGCTATCAACTGGGATGCATCACACATGCCTTTCCTACACTTCACCTTAAGAGAACTTTCATACATGCCGATTACCGAATGTGTCTCTAACTCAGCAACTACATGACCTCACGAAGAACTCATCATGAGTCAATACTGACTCTCCAATTGACTGGCTCTATCCAGTCTACATGTCTTCAGCTGACGGTCCAGCCAAGTCTGAGTGGAGCACATCGAACACCATCATCGGCTTCAATAAATTGGATGCACACCTCCTATGCAAGCTCAACCATCTTCTCACCAGAAGATCAACTGTTCATTGAGATCACAACACCCCATCTCTACATGAAGTCCAACTAGCCACAACACTTCACCTTTACGTGAAGTCTCTCCACCTCTACGTGAAGTTCCAATTGACTTCTCGAGAACCCAAACAGTTTCATACGGGTTGCATCATCAAATTTGGCTGCGCCTTTACGGGCCTACGTACCTTGCCCAAAGGATAAAACCAACCGTAGTTCATTTAAATGAGCTTCATCAAGCTCAAGCACTTGTACCTAGATCTGCAACAGCGAACCTATCTGGCTGAGTCATATGAACCTCTTCACGACCATCATGGAGAACGTCGTCCTTTAACTTTAGCTTGTCGCAATCACAAGCTTGAGATTCATGCTTCTTACCCACGAGTGTAGTTTTACCTTGGTTCCAATGGCTGCAAACAATTCAACATTCTCATCAATGTCTTCAACCTGTTCAGCATTAACCCTGGCTACATAATTTCCACCCGGTGTCACATCCGGTGAAGTCTTCACTGATACCAAACCAACTGGAGATGGTGGAGTAGCATCAACCTACACCCGCTGCGATACTTCCTTGGTCTCCGTCCTCTCCACCTGCTGAGAGACGGTAAACTTCAATACTGAAGTCTCATCAAATGTGACATGCCTACTCAACACTATTTTCTTGTTTTCGGGGTCCCACAACCTGTAGCCTTTCATATTCCTTTTGACACTCAAAAACACAAACCTCTTGCTTGCGGATTCACCTTACCATATTTGGCACTGCAGTAGGTCGGACTTCCAAATTCCCACAGTAAACTATGATCTTGAGCAGCTTTTCAGACAAATTTCTAATGGAGTTTTACCTCCTATAGCAGTCGATCCATTTATGAGATGGCTAGCATACACAATCGCCTCAGCCCAAAACGATTTGTCTAATCCTGTATTAGACAACTACCGAACCTTCTCCAGCAAGAAAAGGTTTAATTCCTTAGCAACCCATTTATACCTTCTGTAAAGTGAGTACCAATACCAGTATTCTGGCCAAATTGTAGGAATTGGTTAATGTCTATTCCAACATTACCAATCTGTAGCTCCTTGATCTTCTTACCTATCTGCTTCTCCATTCTTCCTTTCCACTTCACCAACATATCTAGGGCTTCACACCTTTATCTCAAGAGATATATCCAACAATGCCTAGATAAACTATCAATAAAAAGATAAAGTACATGTGACCTCCAAGCGATGCATTCTTACCAGGTCCCCAAACGCTTACGTGAACACAATCAAGAAGACCTTCTGTGCGGTGAGTACTGGTGCTGAATTTCACCTTCTTCTTGTTCAAAATGCTGTGTTCACCCTCAAGTTGCAGGTAGCAGCACCTTCCAATGATCCTTCTTTGCAGGAGCTTGCAAAGACCTTTCACCTCCTTATCCGACCTTCACCTGCCATACCTTTGTGCAACCATCATCTGAAAAACTAGAAGTCTCCACCTGACCTGTAACCGTACTACCCTTCAAGTAGTAGAGATTGTCCCAGCGGACGCCCTTCATCATCACCATCGAGCCTTTGATCATCTTGAGAACATCATCTCGTATAGATATCACAAGGCCCAATGCTTCAAAAGCGCCAATAGAGATAAGATTTCTTTTGAGTTGAGGTACATACCTCACATCCTTCAATTCTCGTACTATCCCATCAAACATCTTGACACGGACTGTACCTATCCCTTCTATATTACACGAAGATCATCACCCATAACCGTGTAACATCCATCTAGCTTCTCAAAACTAGAAAATCATGCCCTGTTAGAGCACACATGATAGGTGGCTCCAGTATGCAAGATTCACTCAGCATTATCTGAGTAATCAACTGTAGGATTAGTAATAAAGAGAGAAAATACTGATGAGTCTTCATCTGATCCATCCGCCTGTGCGAGATTCGCCTTGGTGTTTGACTCCACCTTCTTACCTTTGGCCTTCGGGCAATCAACTTTCTAATGCCATATAGTTCCTTGCACAAGACGCACTGATTCCTCTTCAGATTTCTGAAGCCTGATCTGGACTTCGATCTTCCATGATCATCTCTTCCCTTCCTATTGGAACTTCTGCCTCTTACCTCCAATGCCTCTGCTGTTGTGCTTCCCGAAAAAGACAATTATCCTGTCTCCTTGCTTCATAACTCACAAGAGCAGCAGACACCTCACTGTAGTTAAGCGATTTTCTTCAATTGATCAATGTAAGAGAAGATCTCATACTCTTCTCTAGGAAGAGAGTTCAAAAGAATTACCGCCTTATCCTCTTCACTGGTCTCCACATCCACATTAACTAGATCTGTAAGAAGCTTCGTGTAGCAATTCAAGTGTTCATTAATGGAGCATCCTCTTTGCATCTCAAATCATAAAGCTTGATCTTCAACTGCAATCGCGATTCTATGCTTTTCGTCAGATACTTCTTCTCCAGAATCTCCCACAGTTGCCTCGCAGATGTCTCATGCAACACCTGATACTTGATGTCTTGTGTCAAACAAGACCTGATCAAGCCACACGCCGAACGGTTCATCTTGTCCAAATCTTCTTCCGTTGTTGATGCGCGCTTCTTCTCTAACCGTAGAGTGTCTTCGAGGTTTGATGCCGTCAGCGCATCCATAACCTCACACCTCCACATACCAAAGTTGTTCGTGCAGTTGAACTTCACCACATCAATCCTTGGATGTGGATTCATGGATCTCACTGATGTACTTTCTCCAGCCATCTTCTCAACTGATTCCTTAAAATAATGTGGAAACAAACGGAGTTAGATAAAACAAACTAGATAAAGACAGGATCTTTACCTCCCGCGAAACCCTCGAAAAGTTTCTGAAACTATCTACTCCTCCAAACTGATTCCTCGAGCAATCTATATGCTGTTTTAAGATCGACACACGATCCCACAAACAGTCCTAACGCCGCTCCCAGATCGACACAGGATCTCCGCCAAACAGCAACTGATGCCCTTAGAATCACCAGATGATCCCACGACAATATGGGATGTTCTGATATCAATTGTTGTGCGCACGGGACAACCTATCTGAGGAATCCGCCTACCTGGCCGAGATTTGATGCAGCCGGAGAAGCTACCAACACGACAAGAACTAACAACAGAGAAAAAATAATCAACACAATATTTAACGAGGTTCAGCAACGAGCCTACGTCCTCGCGGCAGGGGAGAGAGATCTTACTGATTCAGCAATCAATACAAACTAATACAGAGGGAACTTTTCAGAGGGATTCTTAGGGATACTATACATGAGGGCTCTAACCCTTATTTATAGCCCAGTCCCTGAATTTAAGGAAACCCAGATTGAATTCAATCCCATTCAAAAAAGAATCCGAATCCCAAAAGGAAAGTCAAAACGCGCCTGTCGCTCGACCGGCTGGTCGGTCGACCCATGCCAGGTCGACCGCGCCGGTCGACCGGCCCAACCGAGACTAAGGCCTTGTCAGTCAGTCGACCAGGCGGTCGACCGCTTCTTTCCACAGTCGACTGAGCAGTCGACCGGAATGTTCCTGTGCACGTTCGTGCACGCCGATCGACCGGACAGTCGACCGGCCTCCTCCACCGACTGACCGGGCGGCCGACCGGGAGCACAATCTGGTCTGCTCCAATGCACCGTCTTGCTCCTTGATTTTCGATCTCTGTGCTAACTTTCTCTACTTCTCTATCTCCTCTCCCTAACAAAAAAGACATCACAGAGAGAAAGATTTGACATCTTGCGAAAACTTGCATGAGTTTGTTGTATGCGAAGAATCTACCCAAAACTTTTGAGTGGAAGGTGTGGCTTGTGCAACTTATGTGATTAATCAGATACCTCTTAATCCTATCAATTTTAAGTCTCTTATGAGTTGAAATTTGGAAAGAAACCTAAAGTGAAACACTTTAAAGTTTTTGGTTCTCTTTGTTATGTTTATGTGCCGACCTTTTATAGAAGCAAGTTGGATGCTAAAGAAAATATGTTTTTATCGACGACGACTAAAGAAAGAAAGGTTGAAAGAATATGGAACTAGTTAAGCGGAAAATTTGTTGTTTCTGGATGTCTTTCTTAAGGTGTCTTCTGATTTTGCTCCTCAAGGTGTTGCCATTGATGATTTGAGTGTGGTGACAAGATGCAACGTGTTGAAGGTAATTATAACCTTGCCGGCATCTTCTAACGCTCCTGCATTAGCTGGCTTCTTCTTTGGTGGGGGAACAAAATGAAGAGCAAAATTTTTCTCTTTCAAACAAATAGCAACAAGGAGAGGAGAATTTTTCTGTTGTGAAGAGTGATCAACCTTTCCGAAAATTTACGAGGACAATTGCCATGCCCACTCGGTATAGAGATGGAAATTTGGTGAGCATTACTTGTTTTCTTGTTAGTTCACTTGATTATTGTGAGCTTTCGTATTTTGATGAAGCCCAAGTTGTTAAGCAATGGGAGGATGCCATGGATGAAAAGACGAGAGCTCTGTTCAAAAATGAAACTTGGTATCTTGTTCTAAAACCCAAAGGTGTAGTAGATCAATGTCTTTCAATAATTTTAGTTGCTGACAACCCTAATTTAAACATGTCCAGGATTGGAATTAGAAAATTATAAAAATACTCCTGACAAGAAAAAGACTCTAAACATCCTAAAAATTTACAAAAAATCCCAAAAATGTATAAAAATACTTAATACCTAAGATAATAATTTAACTCAAAAACTAACTAAAAAACTAAATATCAAGAAAGGAACTCTTTTTATCTCTTTTGGCAACTTCTTGACTCCCTACACAAGGCACAACACGAAATTAACTAGGCCGTAAACTTCATGGGCCAGGCATGACCCTAGAGTCCTATTTCTATTACCCATGCCTTAGGTCAGATCGGGCCTATTCCAACCCCAATTTTGGAATCAAAAAGTCATATCGGCTATATTGGTCATCTCGTCTTGGAGACATTGATTGCGGCTAATTTTTTAAAAATAATTAAAAATATTTTTAAAAATATTTAGATAATTAATAATATTTTGACATATTTTGAGAATAATTGATAAAGTTTTATACATATTACAATATGTAGTAGTTGGTATAAAGGAAAAATATGTATAAAGGGTATTTACATGAAAAGTGCACAAACTAAAAATCAAAGTGCTTTAATAATTTTTTAACAAATTAATTAATTATATATCCTAACAAATATTACATCCTTTTATTTTTGCTAAGTGCTTACTGCTTAATAACTAATTCACTAATTTTTAACTAATAAAATAGTAAATAAAAAATTAAACATGCATATTTATTCTAACAAATTATTAAATATTAAAGTGGGTAGGTTAGATTAGATAATTCATTAGTTTATTAAATTTTTTCTTCTAAACTAATTAATAAGAGATAAACATTTACTAAATAAACTAGATTACAGGCACGTGTTACACACATGCAACAAAAATAGAATTGATGTAAACCAAAATTTATTAATTTTTTCTTAACCTTTCTTTATAGTCTTTTTGCTTTAACTCCAGAGAATTATAATCTTGAATGGAAAAAGAAAAGAAGTTTTAGTCTCTTTTTTGGGATAAGTATCATATTTTCTCTTTAATAAATGTTATTTCTTTTATTCAAACTCTTTTTCAAAATAGAGATCTCTAATAAATGTTATTTTTTATTATTTCAAACTTTTCTAGAGACAGATGTAAACGTTATGGCTAGATTTTTCGGTATTGTAATAAAAATTTTATTTTCTATTTGACATATGGATATAGAGAGAAAGAGATTAATTACAATGAGAAATTTTAGATAAGTAACTATGAAGAGGGATATATATCTTGAATTCTTTACTCCATTTAATAAATGTTATTTTTATTTTAATTTGTTTTTTGGATGAGGATATAGATGTATGGCTAGATTTCAAGATTTGTTAATAATTTATCAATGTATGAATATATTTGGTTTCAACGTGACACGAACATGAGTCACAATCAAATTAAATTTCAATCAAATGATTGTGATTATAATAGTAAAAATAATGTATTTGCTATTTAATTCAAGCAAAACACAATATTTTAAGCTAAATAACTAATATAGGATGGGTTATTGGGTTTTGGACTGAGTTAATAATAACAATATAAATCCCATAAGAAATACCATCTCTTACCTCAACAAAAAAGAAAAAAGAAAAAAAAAAGAAAGAAATGTCAGTAAAAGGGGAAAACTTTACCTGCTCCCAAGCTCTCGTGCTGATCTCCGATTGAGATTGCTCGATGCATTCCTCCACCTTGCTTTGCATGCCAACATGCTCCTCCACCTCCTCTTTTCTCCTCGGATCTCGTCGACAACACCTGATGTCCTTCAGCTTCTCCCCCTCTTCCCCCGACCTCCGCCGCTCTTCTCATCTTAGAATCAACGACAATTGGACCTTATTGCCAATGTCGGATAATATGGTCCAATTCTGACCAATTCTCAATTTTTACAACGATTCCTGCACAACTCTTCCAACTCCCATTAAAGATTGTCAATTCTACATTAGTCTTGGCTGATTCCAATGCGAATCGGCCCATTCATATAGGCATCGGCCAAGATTCCAAATCATGGTGTAGAGATTCCTATATTATTATAAATATCCTTGAATTACTTCATTTCCTAGACTCAGATGGTTCCAATTTCCAAGCATACCTCTTCATCTTCCTTTTATGATTATTGGTCAGTCTAATTTTAGAGTTATGTCAGTCCCAACTTTTAGAGAGTATGTTGTTCACAACTAGTTTGTTCACTGGTCGGGCTTAGACCCGAACCCGATCAACATGTTTTCATTTTCTTCAAAAGCTAGTTGAAACCCGGACTAATAATACATCACTATGATTAGAACAATGCATAATAATACATCACTTTGCATACATACATCTATATCTATCTTTCATGTATGTTTAAATATATTTTTACATAGTATATAATTTGTAAGACCCGTCAAAACTGACCAAACCTGCTGACCAAGTTGAAACCCGACTAACCCGAACCCAACTCAAAACTCGATGGGCAAGTTTCGAACCACCCAAAAACCGTTGAAAATCTCAAAGCCTGCCCAATCCAACCCATTAACACCTTATTGTCAACTCTTAATTTTATTTCGAATTTTGTGACATAAATGATGCATGAGCATGTACAACTTTTTTACTGGCCCATGCTAAAGAAGAGTCCATGATAATGTCTTTCAAAGTGCTCGGAGTACAAAACCTTTTTGTGACTGATTGGGTCAACTTGATAATGTAATTAGATAATGACTTTGCAAATACAAAACACTTCCTATATACATTTTTTTATTTTAAAAAAAAAAAATCATCCCATTACCCAATGGAAAACATAGATTTTTAACCTTTCAAAGTCCCCAAGGACTTCACAATTCCATACCACGCACGTGGATCGTGCGTGCCGAAAAACTAGTTATCAATTTAACCTCACGAGTAAGACAGGTTAAGTGCAAAAATTAATAGCACAGGCAAAGTGGGGATAGTAAGGAGTTTTTTGAATTAATGCACGAAAAAAAAAATGCCTTTTGGGTCCAAGAGAGAGAGAGAAAGGTGTTATGGACTTGTGTTCATCTCCCATGGCCTGTCCCATCACTTTGAATCTCCTTAATTCCACTTTATTTTTTTAACCTCTTTTTTGTTGTTCTCTCTTTAATTGCACGGGCAGCTTGATGCGTATGAATCAAAAATCTCTAGAAAAAGGAACATAATAGACATGAAATTAAGCGAATCGAATCACATGAATACATACCAGTAGATGATCTCGCCGGTTACCGGTCGGCAGACGTGAACGGCGCGGCCCATTTGCTGCAGAACGCTCCGGTACGGGCTCTGCGCGAAATACCCCGGTATAATCACCACCTCAGGCTGATCCTGATAATCCCTCTCCTTCTACTACCAATACTCTTATCGTTACATCATCATCACTATTACTCGCCATGAAAATTTCTCCTCCTCCAAAACCAACCTCAGCTTCTCCTGACTCGCCTCCAAGTCCCTGAACCTCTTCAGCAACCCAGCTTCTTCCCTCTCTAAATCCCCATCTTCTTCTTCTCTCCTCTTTGTCTCCACAATGGAGTCTCAAAGTTTACATGGATCTCTACTTTTTGAAGAGGAGCACTGACGGAGCTTTGAGATCCGGTGACCGCCCGTCCGCATACCAGCCAATAAGCGGTACTGGGCCCAATATAATAATACAAAGCCCATGTCTGAGGACCGAGTCTGATTCCTCCATTCCATGTACTAACTTTTAGTACAAGTTATCATTGCTTTTGTCCCAAATAGCGACAAAGATATTGTAACATAATTATTACTTTATTAGGGTTGCGTTGTTGGATCACCTGGGGGGCTTGTTTTCTTATTGTTTATTTGTGTTAGCTTTTTTTTCTCTTTTTGCTAATTATAAAAAACAAAAAAGAATAAGAAAATACAGGTGTCATGCCATCAAAGCTGAGGATTTCAAAAAAAATAAAAAGATGGCCACCGGGACGGATTGACACGATTTGTTCCGTTTGATCAATGATTCGTTACGAGATAGGTTTAACACGTCTTCTAATGAATTCAACGAGACGGATTAGAAAAGCGGGAAACAAATCAGGTCTATTTGTAACACCCATATTATTAAATTCAAATTTTATTTTTTTATATTGTATTAATGGTATTTTTCAGAAATTATGTGATAATTAATTAATTATTTCTATATGAAATGAATTTGGTAACTCTATTTGGGAAAATCTGGAGTGGGATTGAATTTATAAATCATACCGGATCAGTTGATGTGGGAAGTGTTGATATTTGTACATTACTACACACTGATATACATGAGTATGTTTAATACTCAGATGTTTTACAGCTTGGTTTATTCTTTACATTTCTAAAATTTTGAATTTGTACTAATAACCACAATCGACAATTAGTATATTATTAGATATTCTTCTGAAATTTATTATTTAATTTTTTTGTAGTGAAGTATGAAAATATGTGAAAAATATGATATATATTTCATAAAATACTTGTATCATACCAAGTATTGTTATTTGTTCTAATTTTTATATACACACACACATTTAAGTGAGAAAAGAAATGAAGAAAAGAAAAGGAAAAGAAATATAAAATAAATAAATTAACTAATTTATGAGGGACAGTGGCAGGCATGGGGAGAGGGGAGTAATTGTGGGATTTGATTACAGAGAGGGGAGATCTCTCTCTGTTCTCGACAGGCGACGACGTAGGCCGCCACTGGTGACGCGGGGGAGGGTGCAGTAGCAGCTCCCCTCCCCTTCACTCTTTCTCCCCCAATCTCTCCCTCTCTCATCTCTCCTTCTCTCTTTACTCTCTCTCTCTCTCCCCCCCCCCCTCCCTCCCTTGTCAGGTGGTCAGAGGTGAAAGTACACCTAGAGGGGGTGAATAAGTGTATGACTAATCTAATGACAAATGATGCGGAATTAAAAACAAATTGCAACACACTTAGTGTAACCAAAGAGTGTAGCCGAATTCCCGGTGAAGGGCTCTGGACTATCTCCTCTAAATTCCTCTAAATAAGAGTTGAGGTGCTATATAAAGCTCTTTTGGTTCAACACAAGTATGGGCACACACAAACAATACTAAGCATATAAGTATGAAATGAACAATATGAAATACGTAAGCACAATATAAGAGAGAGTTTAAAGAGAGTGGATCAAACGCAAACACCAAGGATATGTTTCGAGGTTCGAGCACCAGCTCTACGTCCTCGCTTCACACAGAAGGATTTTCACTAAATCGTCACACAGGACTTCCAACACAGGGAACCTCCACTGAGGATTAGGGTAATACAACTTTGGAGTACACACTCCTCTCTCAACAATCACAACCTCTACACAAGAGGCAAGGCACTAAGCCACACAAGATCAACCTCTCAATAGAGGGATAGGCACAAAGCCAATACAATCACCTCTCACTAGAGGGATAGGCACAAAGTCAAAACTCCAACCTCAATCACCTCTACACTTAGAGGGATACCAACACAACCTCCACAATCACCTCTACACAAGAGGGATAACACAAGGTAAAGAGGACTACAACACTTGGTGGTCTCAACCAACCACAAACAAATTCTCTTACCAAAACAAGATCCTAATAGATAGGATAGATAGATAGCTCAAGTGTGAGAAAATAATGAGTTTGAAAATCAAAAACACAAAGAAAATACTTGAGAAACTTCTAGGATAAAATAGAAATGAAGAACAAAATAATTCCCAAAGACTTCTCTTTTTTTCTCCAACCCTTTAAAACAAATAAAGAATGAATCTTTTGGCACAAAAACTCTTTTTAAACTTGTTGCTAAAACACTTAAGAAGATGAAAAAATTTTGCTCTCAAAAACCATGAAGAACCAGCCCAAGAGATGGGTATTTATACCCTTTCAAAAATTTGCCCGTTGGTAGTCTGGAAAGGGCAAAACTGCCCTCCGGTCGACCACCTGGTCGACCGTAGGCCCAACGGTCACCTGACCGTTGGGCCTACGGTCGACCGGGCGGTCGACCGGGGCCAAAGCCATCAGTCGACCACCCGGTCGACCGGCCCCCACCCGAGAGTAGGGTGCTTTCAGTCGG